>JBBPMM010000006.1:0-206915 GCA_038090335.1 Solioccasus polychromus
CTCGAGCTCAACTCTTGGGGTCACGTTCTGGCGCTGCACGGGTTCGTCTGATGGTTCGGCTGGATGAAGAGTCGGTGGGGAATGCTCAGGTATGCCTGTGACATCCCGGCTCGTGTGCTAATCCAGTTCATCGGGTTCCTTGGACGTTGATTGTTCTCGTGTCTTCACACATCCGCTTTCCCCCTCAATCGACATTCGCTGTTGCGTCGCCACCGTCTCCCCCTCAATGTGTGCTCCAGTGTGCTTCCTGTGCCCTGTCGACGTCTTCTGTCACCTCATCGCCATGCGCTTCCCTGGTTGCGCTATCCAGTCTGGCTGTTCTGTCCGGGTTGGTGCTCTTTGGTACATACCAACGTTCTCCATGCTTTGCTGACCATTCTTGTAGGTTTCCGACTCGGCCGCTTCAATAGGCATGTTCTCGTCTTTGCCGTCGCACATCCGGGCTATCCATTGCCTTACACACCCTCCAGGATCATATACATAGTTCTCGCACTCTTCGTGATGCTCGGCATTTCCATCCTCTCGTCAGCATTGTCGATCGTCTCTTGATCTCTTCGCCGATATGAATGATGATAGTCCGTGCTTTTACCAATGCAGTTTATCTTACCTGGGTCGCTTGAAGGCGCTTGAGTGGGGATATTGTAATTGAAATGGACCTGGTGTGGAGAAGAACAGGGATCAGTAAGCATAGAGTCTTCCCGCAGCCAGTACCAGCGATGATGATGCAATCGCGTTGATGTAGTAGTGCCAAAGAAGCCTGGATCTGAAAAGAGGTGGAATGATCCGGCCCTCGGTGAGGAATGATAACGATCAACAGGCCCAGAGCGCATTGAGTTTATCCTCGTCGTTCAAGGCCGCCAAGTATTCATGTGGTAGTCGATGGTTGACCTGTGAAGCGGATTCAATTAATGTGTTCAATGAAGCACACAGAATCGCCTCAATAAACTTCGTTTGGACCTCGCGATCCATAGCCCTGGGTTCTAGATGGGCTGTGTTTGATGCACCGAGCTGCCATAGCTCCTCGATCTTGAATATTGACTATGGAAGAAGTGACAGGGGTAATTCCTTAATTGATTTCAATGGCGAATACAAAATAATATCGAAATGGATTTCCAAAGTGAAAGTACAAGTTATTTCATTGGACAGAGGTCACGTTGTCGTGCGAATCCGCTCACCCCCTTTACGCCACGACCAAATTTACCAGTCCGTCTATCGACGGCTGCCTGCTTGCATCGCTTGCCTCTTTTAGATGGACTGGTCACCAGTCTAACTTTCGGGCTGGTGAATGTGAATGTAATTACTGAGTCGGAATCAGCGGAGGCCATAATGGGATCATGTTCACACGTCTATTAGCCGGCGGGCAGACACGTCTACATTTTACTAAACTCATTCATCATCATCATTATTTTTTTCTGGTCATTGCGTTGAGTTTCCTCAACGTCGAGGTATTTCCCGTCAAAGGCACTGTGTTTTGGACACTCGCGATCTCGGATACATGGACACGTCGGCTATTTCCCCCCCGGGCGCAGCTGAACTTCAGGTGAGGACGGCAGCGTTACAGGTCCGGGTTGGTTCTCACTGTCGTCGCTAGAGGTTACATGGACTCGAGGGCGCACCAGACCCCTTCCCGACTCCACTAGAGGATGAGTCCTCTGTCAAATCACCCGTCTCGGAAGCAGTCGTGGACACCAACGATCAGTCCGCTTTCCCGTCTCTTGCACCCTCTTCCACCGTTCCAGCTCAGCCCACCAAGTCTACCACTTGGAGTGTCGACTCTGGTCCTCGTATCAAGGCAACTATCAGGTCTCAGCCCATGGTCTCCGACTCCTTCACCTTGTCTACGAACGAACTTGGGACGAACAAGGATGGCAAACCCATTTCACTTGGAGAGTCTATGAAACAGGTCATGTCTAAGTTTAAGGTCAAGATTGAGGCTTCTGCCAACCAGAAGACGCGTCAGACCACATTCCACATGAAATCCGAGTCTCAGAAGGAGCTTGACAAGGCGAAACGAAACCTTCTTGCTCTCTTGAGTCCCGTGGTACGTTGTATGCAGTTTTTTGGTAGCGAATTTTTTGGACTGTGGTTTCAGGTAACTGTTACCCTACTCGCTCCTGTCTCTACCATTCCAATCATCATCGGATCCAAAGGCCGGTCACATTCTGTTTGCCTAATGAGTTCAGGATCCTAAGTGTTCGTCACAGGTGCTACTCTGAAACAGGTGCGGGAGCAAACTGGAGTAAAGGTGGATATCCCCCGCAGGGACAGCGTTACACCCAACGGACATCCCAATGGGCCAGCCAACGAGATTACCGCCGCTGCGGATGAGGAAGACGAGGTCATGGTTCCCATCACGATCACAGGCCCGCAGCCTCTTGCGCAGGAAGCTCAGGCCATGTTTAAGGAGATTATATCGGCTAGGACCTCAAGGTCAACCCAGCGTGTTAAGAACATTCCGCCTCACATCCTTCCGTTCGTCATTGTCCGCCGCGGAATCTTTATTGAGGCTGCGCAGGGCGGTGAGGTTTACCTTACTTTGAATGCTCCGGAACGGGAGGTGACTGTCAGCGGCGACCGTGAGGCCGTCGGGCGTGTTGTCGATGTTATTCAGGGAACCATTGAATTATTCAAGACTTCGCTCATGCCAGTCAAGATTTCGTTGCCCAAGCGTCAGCATTGTCTACTCGTTGGCAAAGCTCTCGAAGAGATCATGGCAAAAAGCAGGTGTTCTGTTGTCGTCCCTGAGACTCATGAGCAAGGTGAAGAGGTGGTGGTTTATGGAAGACAAGAGGATATTCCTGCGGGTCTTGGTGCTGTTATGGAAATGGCGAATTCACAATACATCCACGAGTTCCCTCTCCCTGGCCCTATCACGGTTTCTCGCCAGCTCTTGACTTACATGACGCGCATTGACTACCCCAAGACCCTTAGCAATGCGCATCCGGGTATTTCTGTTTTCACGCCATCAGCAACGGCGATCGATCAGGCCTCAGTTCTCAACATCGATATTGTTGGAGAAAAGCCGCTGGTAGATGCCGTTGTTAGGCAGGTTTCTGAGCTTCTTGGTAAACTAATTGGCGCAACAAAAGAGGTTTCCATTGATTGGCTCATTCACTGGGTGATCATGGGAAAATACGCGAAGAAGTGAGCGTTTATTTGCACCCTTTCCTGAAATTTAAGTGACATCTGACATCGCCCAGGTTGAAGCAGTTCCACGAGGCTCACAACGTTCAAGTATTCTTCCCTCCTGAGTCTGCGGAGCGATCATCGGTTCTCCTGGTTTATGACCCTTTCTCTCCTTCGGCCTCACCTTCACCTGTTGAGAAAGAGAAACAACTGGATGATGTCGCTGCTGAATTGCTCAAGATAGCCAAGGATGCTGCTGACATCAAAAGCGAGATAATATCTGTCGAAAAACGCTGGCATGAGGCACTAGTTGGCAAAGACGGTGCTATACTCAACACGTAGGTGATATATATTCCTGGTCATAAAATATCATTTAACCAGTCTCATCAGGATCGTCGGCGAAGACGAGTCCCTGTTGATCAAGATTGGTGCTGAGGCAGGCGATCCATCTCGTCAGGATATTATCTCGGTTCGTGGTATCAGTGCAGATGTCGACCGTGCTGTCAAGGAGATCCTGCGGGTCGTAGAGGATGCCAAAAATGATGCTATTATCAACAGCTACGTGAATCAGTCCAATTTCTCCGTCCTTTTTCTTGTCACTAATATGTGCCCGATATTTATATTTTAGTTTACGGAGTTCGAAATCGACAAGGAATACGTCGGTCGAGTCGTCGGTACGCAGGGAGCTGGCGTCAATAAGCTGCGGGAACAACTTGGTATCAAAGTGGATGTCTTCGATGACGTCGAGGAGAAGGAAAAGGATAATGCCAAGAAGAAAAAACCCGTCCACCAGAAGTCTAAATTCAAGGTCAGTCAATACAATAAGCTATGAATGGAGCTGATACCGTATTCAGATCACAGGGCGTAAGGAGAACGTCGAGGAAGCCAAGAGGCGCATCCTGGCTTTGGTCGAGAGACTGGTGAGTGGTTCCTAAATGCCGTACCTAGTGTCATTGACATAGATTACAGGCAGACGAGACATCGGAAGTTCTCAAAATTCCCGCTGAATTTCATGCTTCTCTCATCGGCCAGAGTGGTAAATATACCCTTCGCCTCGAGGACAAGTACGCGGTCAAGATCACATTCCCTCGGGGGTCTGGGGAAAACGGCGAGAGTAGGACTCGTGAGGCCCTCAAGCCTGATGAGGTCCTTGTGAAGGGTGGTAAAAAGGGCGTAGCCGGTGCCAAATCTGAACTTCTCGATGCTCTGGAGTTCGAAAGAGAGTCCAGTCACGTTCTTAAATTCACTGTCCCGACTCGTGCTGTTGCGCGTATCCTCGGTAAAGGCGGCGCGAGCATCAAGGAGATCAAAGATGACACAAACGCTCAGATTGACGTCGAAAAGGTTATCGATGATAGCAACACCGTGACGAACATCAGTGTCCGCGGAACCAAGCAAGCCATCAACGACGCCAAAGCGGCCATCTTGGCGATCGCTGAGCAGGTCCCTGAGGAAACGTCGGTATCCCTCACCATCGAAACCAAGTACCACAGAACCCTCATTGGTGCTGGTGGTCAGGGCTTGAAGGATCTGATTGTTCGCTGCGGCGGTCCATCCGATTCCAAATCACAAGCGGGTCTTGTTCGGTTGTAAGTTGTTTTCCGATACGACTTTCTCCCATCTCTAACCAGAATTTCAGCCCACGACAGGGTGAGCCTACCGATGAAGTGCGTCTTCGCGGAGAACCTGCTCTTGTCGAAAAAATCAGGGCAGAACTTGAGAAGACAGTTGCCACTCTCAGAGACCGCGTCATTTTGGCAGTCGAAATTCCGGCAGCCCAACATCGTAACCTTATCGGTCGAGGCGGGCAGAACCTGAATGAACTGCAGACTCGCACTGGTGTCCAAGTACAATTCCCTGGTTCCCGATCCTACAACCAAGTAGGGGAAGCGGCCAACGCGGATGAGCTTAAAGACGCAGATTCTGCTGACATTGTCAAAGTCTCTGGATCTCGTTCTGCTTGTGAATCTGCAATCGCCGAGCTCAAGGCACGTCACCGAAAGTGATCAATGTCCTGCGGTAATTAACCCCCTCATTAGGCTCGAGTTGAGAAGGTGTCCACCCCTGTGGAGCTACTCGTTGCTGTGGTGTCTGTACCGTTGAAATATCACCACGCAATCTCGCAACAGGGTAACTTCTTCCGCAATCTGCGTTCATATGGTGTACACGTGGAACAATCTACCCACCCTCAAAAATGGGCAGTACCCGCTCTTCCTCCACAGAATGGTGCATCTGCGGCCCGGATTGACGAAGCAGAAGAGGATGTCTCGGAATCCAACTGGCAAGTTGTTCCCAATTATCAAGATGCTGAAGAGGGTGATTCGGAGTGGACGCTAAAAGCAAAAGACGACGCTAGTCTCGAGCGTGCACAAGGTGATATCAAAGCTGCGATTGAACAGGCTGCGGCAATGACCCATGTCGGCTTTTTGACTCTCGCTGATCGTTCCGCGTTTCCGAGAATCGTTGGAACGAAGGGCTCCAATGTCGCTCGATTACGGGGTGAAACTGGCGCAGACATCACTGTCGGCAGAGATAACAATACCATTGTCATCATAGGTGCGTTTCCCGTGTTACCGCGATGAGAACGTCGAGCTCAAAGATGATAGGTTCGGAATCTGCTGTGGAAGAGGCGAAGGAAGCGATTCTCAAACAGGCTGCCTCTTCGCCACGATCAGGTCGTCGTTGGTGATTATAACGTTTCATCTGCATATTTACGTGGCATGTACACACTATCTGGAATGGACCAATACATCAGGCCGGAAAGAATGCGATGAGCGGGAAAATGACATGCTCGTTTTGTAGTCGGCATATTTACCATACCGTATTCCACTTACCCCGCAAACTTCGCAGAGACGTGGCCTAATGAAACTATGGATAATAGCACTTCCCACCTCTGGTTGAAACATACTTATGAGCATCGATATCACGCGGGGCTACGACTCCTTCTTTGGTCCTCCCTCTGAACCTATATCCATCCGCAAGTTTCTCGACGACACCGCCTCGCTTGCTTTTCCCTCGGCGAAGGATGTGCTTAATCATGCCGGTTGGCAAAGACTGTCAGAAGCTGAACAAGCTGCAGTAGAAGCGGAGTGCTCTGGGAGGTAGTTCATGGGATCGTATATCCCTGCTTGCTATATTCATTGCTTTCGACAGTATCGCCGAGCTCAAGGCTGCCGTCGAGGAGGTGTGGGACAACCCAATGCTCTCTGCACATCTCTATCGTACGCATGCAGCTGCCATCAATGCGGTACATGGCCAGGCGGGGGGCTCTACCCCGAAGGGACGCAAGCGAAAGCATTTGCCCGATCCCGAGACGGTGGAATCCCGTCCAGAGGTGCGCGCACTAGAGGAGAAGCTAGAAGCCATTCCTCTCCGATGCTGGAGGTACGACTTCTATCCTTTCCTACTAGGCAGACTTGTTACGACCTGTCGTGCAGATTGAACCCGGATTCCTCCCTTTTCATACGGACATCCAAGCACTCGGATTTTAATGCACTGAAACACGTCAAGAAATCGGGACTTGGTACGCCGACCGACAATCTACCGACTCCTCGGACCGAGGCTGGTTCATCCTCCCCTACAGCACTGAGCGAGAGCCGCCCGCGCCAGGTTGCTCTCGTTACGTTCACTGTACACAATCGCGTGCCTTGGATTCATAGCCAGCTCACGCGTTTCTCTCAGCATGTCGTTCAATCCTCTCAGACGCTCGCAGATCTCATTCGAGTGATTCCTTGTGATTCGAGCGAAATGCCAAACGAGGTGGTTGATGACCAGAGCAATCTGAACGGATATTCATATGATAGCGAAAGTCAAGCCGAAGAGACCGCTGTACGCGCTGAACAGGGCTGCCTGTTGCTCATCGAAGGCATCGTATACGGGGACGGACGGCCTGGCGATGACTATGCAGAGTAAGTAGGCTCGGTCTTTTTGACGAGCAAACCTCTTGAACCCCCCCGGCGTGTCGTGTCTTTTTGTTACAGTAAACTCTTATCTCATTTGGAGAGGCTTCCGGAAGAAAAGCGACCGCAAATCTCCAAGTCGCCGACGTCACTGAGCCAGACGTCGCTCGCTTCACTCACTCTCCGGATCAACCAACCGTATTGGATGCTCCACCAAGGCAATTGTGAGCACTTCATCGTCGTCGATCAGATCAGGTGAGGTGTGGTGCTCTCGCGCACCGCCCGCCGCCGAGTGGATTGTGACGCCGTACACAGGTTACCTCACCCCTTTGATCCCCCATCTGGTTATCCCCTCACCGTACATGTCACCCCTGCCCTTGGCGACATTTGCAAAGCCTGTGCCAAGGTTCCCGCAGTGTTGTCGATCGTAGAGGACGTCCGACTAGGTGAAAGTCCTTGTTTGCTCTGTGCGCCATGTTGGCGGAACATGGGCCCACCCAGGGGAAAAGACGCGGAGCGGGTGATGGTGGTGCCACTGGTGGAACACCGCGAGGTATGGAGGGATGGTGCGGACTGATGATAGAATTGCAAGTATGCATGTCATATTTCCGCTGTGGTCGAGTTCGATGAATATCCAGCATCGATGAAACGTTACAGAGAAGTGCAATTGGAGTCCGTCTATTAAGTTACGATGATACAAGAATGTAAAATAGTACTGGTTACATTGCCATGCCAGTGGGACTTGACTCAGAAGAAACCGGGACTGAAGGAACGAAACATATCAACAGCAGCCACCCAAAATGTCGGTCACCAGATAAAAAAAAGTGCCGGGATTGTCTGAACTTGGGTAGAAGCATATCACTAGATCAGCAACGAACAAACAAAAACGCTTGCCAAACTATCTCAAAGCCAATTACCCCAAGAACGATAGGTTCACGTCTGCCAACGAGGAGTCGATTATGACCTCTCCTTGCTGATATATACTCCCCGGCGTCCCCGGATCTCCCCATCCGATCCATCCATATAATCGCGTTGTCGTATTCAAATCTACCACGATAGTTCGTTCCGCCCCAGGAACCCAAGGATCTGCCAAGCTTGCGTTCCCTTGAGAAACAAGTGCGGATGCTTGTTTTGTAGACACCTGGAATAAGCCTTCGAAAAGACTATCGAGGACGACATCGGAAGGACCAAGGTCATTGATAGCGTTAAGTTGGATAGCCGTTGGCGGGGAGGAAGGGTCGTGTAGAAAGCTGGTGGACAAGGAGCCAGAAAAGGTACGAAGGTTTGCAACAAAGTTTGGTCGCGGAGGAGGATCTTTGTTAGGAGCTAGAACGGTAACGTTGGCGGTCAAATTGCTGCGTAGAAATAGCGTCAGAAATCCTTACAAACACTAAGGGTGGAAAATAAGGCGTACCTGTTTCCTGTGCTCAGGTCAAGAGTTGTAGGGAATTGAGACTTGGGGTCATTGTACAGACTAATGTTCGCAACAATAGGACTATCGATCCCGGTGTGAGAATGTGGCTAAAAAGACGCTACTGAATAGACTCACGCCAAAATAGTGCTAATGAGGAGGGAGAAGTTTGCTTGGAACGTCCCCGTGACTGGTTCTAGCGACGTATCTACCAGTAACCTGTTGGCTTGTATAGACTGTGGTTGTAAACGTCGATGAGCTCAGTTTGCACTTATGCAATACCACTTACATCAGCAGTCACTCGAGATGCAGGGCCTTCAATGGAAACTTTATCGAAAGTCACACTGCCATCGAAGGAACCATAATGTTGGTCGAACATTGGTAGAAAAGCGGAGAAGGAGTCGACACGAGAAGGGATTGCAGTTTGTGGAAAGAGGAGAGTTATGTTGTATAAGATGCTGTCAGTGCTAACAGTGAGGTTGTCCGGAACCTGTGCGCAAATGAGTAACATGGAGCATGTAACGTATGAACTCGGACGACAAACATAAAGAGCAAGGTCGGTGAAGTTGTCGGCAACGGCAAGGCAAGTAAAAGTCCGATCAAATACATCTTCGGAGGAAGATTGCATTAAAATTGACAACACAGCGTCTTGTACGCTCTGGTTCGGGTTAATACCAGTGTAAAAGGCACCTTGTACCATTTGGAGATCATCGGAGCAGGATGCGTTTGAAGAAAAGGTGAACTGCCCGTTCGGGGAAACGTAGCTCTCGGACCTATAAAGCAAGCCATTGGAATTGGCGAGGACGGACGAAAAGGACGAAAAGACGTACATGGCCTGGACGATCGAGGTGGCGTTGGGACCGCTAAAGTATTCGAGAGCAGTCCAGTTGTTGCATAGGGGAACTATGCCTGGCTGGACAGGGCTTGTGATGTTGGGGTTTTGGCCCGAGTAGAAGGAACCAGCATTTTTGTTGGACCAGACGAGGGCGTAAGTGAGCGCGTTGAAGGGGTATTTCTGCTCGTCCTCGTGCTTCTGAAATGAGGATGAAGGAACCGATGGGGAGGGAGAAAGGGGACGTACGTGTACGATGATAGGGACGCCGATGACGAGAGTGAGAAAAATGTAGATGAGTAGAGAGATGATAATGGCTCTCCAAAGGCGAGAGTCGACGAAGCGACGGCGAGGTGGAGGCTTGTAAAGAGTGACCTGGGAGTCGTTGAAGCTGGCAAAGGCCAATGCCTGGGAGGTTTCATAGTCGGGGAGGGAACGACGCCTCGCCGCGCGCTCTGGGTAACGAACGGTATGGGTGGCAACGGGGGGGTCCTTTATCCTCAGTAGGTCGTCTTCGTCGGCAATTATCATCCCTGTTGACTATGGCATCGACGATGGCGAACGCGGCGACGACAACGACGACGACGGTGACGGTGTGAGTGCTATGCCAAGGGAAATCACTGCCCTTGCCATTTCCGGTAATCCGTATTATCCCCGGCGCACCGTGGATCACGTGCTAATCCCCCTCGGCGACTTCGGCATCGGAGTTTCTTTAAATACTCTTCATTCCCCTGTCTCCCTTGTCTTTCTCCTCCCCCATCCCGCCGATGGGTCTCGCCAAAGAATACGTAGAAAGTGCGGTCCAAACAGAGTCAGACACTGCCCCCTCGCCATATGCAGATCCAGCCGTCGTGTTGGCTGCTCCACACCATCATTTCATCTCGGTGCCATCTCCAACCACGTCAGATGCTGTTCTGCAAAGCCCCGTGAGCCCCGTGCCCGCGCAACTTGTTTCTCGCCGGCCGTCGAAACGTAAACATGCTCGATATCCTGGAGGGGAAGTCATGAACCGGCGCATCGTTTCGATGCCAGAGGACAACGGAGCTTCGCCCATCCTGTCTCATAGTCACGGTAAACGTATCGTCTCCATGCCAGACCGCATTCGACCGGTATTGGAGCCGTCGGCGGAGCTTTTTCCATCACCTTCTACTGCAGGTGGTGACTCATTTGGATCTTATAGCGGACGCCGCGAGCGCGTCCGCGTAATGCGCCCACTGTCCGATCTCCCTCAGACCCCTTCTCCGCCATCCTCTCCGGAGTCGCTTCTCATTATCGCGGCGGGTGCTCAACTTCCGGACGGCTTTCTACGTAGAAAATACTCTCCAGAGCCACTCGTCGAGGAAGAGGAAGGTAATTCACACGCATATATTCAAGATTTCTAACCCAACGCTCCGTCCTTGTTTCAGATTGGTTCACATGGGCAAGCTCTCCGCCTCGTCCGATACCCGCTCTCCATGGACCCCTGTCGTTACCATATGCTAGATGTCCATCGTAAGTTATTGTTTTTGCGTGAACCAAATCACATGTCGATATTGCTACAGCGGTGCTGAGGGAACGATAATCGAGGAATCTGATAATGTAGCACAAATGATCTGGGGGCTTGGTCCGGATGATCAACCTCATAACCATGTCCACGCTGACAGTCTCTCTTCTCACCTTGACAATCCTCAAAACCCTTCACATGGATCTAGTCATGTGCCACCGCGCTTGCAAAAGAAGAGGACGTCCGCTACTCAACAGGTCCCGAAGTTGTCCCGAGCCTCCACACAAACGAATCACACGAAACAGAGTTCGGGCCGGATCCAACGACAAACCCACGATGACAAGCGTACTTTGCTCAATCATGTTTCGCCCGATGTCGAGGCTCGTCAAGACACCACTAGTGAGCTTTCATGGAACTACGGGCCGACCTGTTTCGGAATTTCCGATGAACTCTTCCTGAACGATGTGGATGCATTTTCGATCGATAATAGCGCCTTGGAATGGCAAATCGCTCGTCTCCGACAGGCGCTCCGGACTTCTCTGGCTAGTATGGATTCTACCTACCCGAGGCGATTCGAACCTGTTATCCCGGCTTCTGTGGCCCCAGGGCTTCCGCAGTCTTACCCTCGTATCTTTGTCGAGCCTCGTCTCAATGAGTCGATCAACTCCACTACGAGACAATTACCGGTTGAAATCGCCCAACAATATCGCCAACAACAAATATGTATGCAAACCCTTCAAAAGCAAAAATCGCAAGCACAAAACGTTCTCCCGACGCCACCCAATTCTTCGTCCCCTCAATGGTCTTCTCATTTTTCTCCGCATCTAGCTTATTGTTCCACGTTTTCTCCCGAATCGGTTGGTTCTCCCGAGCATCCGGTTTCTGCCTTATCGCAAAAATACCAACCGGGTGCCCACCCCTCGCAATACCAGTATCTCCGCCGTGTCTACGACCGTCATGAACACGATATCAACAATTTCGATACGAATACGAACATTCCATCCACTCAGATTCCACAGATTGTTAACTCAGCTGCATCCCTTAGACAAACTTCGTCTTCTTCAAGTACACTAGCAAAATACATCAAACAGCTGCAAGCATTGTCTCCAAGCGCTCACTTGTCGCCACTCCAGCCAGTCCCATCGCCGATGCCCTCCGCTGATGAAAGCGGTCCCCTTCGAAATGTTTATCACTCACCCGTAATTCCTACTCCTCCTTCTCCAGAATCGCCGAAAACTCAGTCTCGGGGGTTCGCACACCATGCACGCACGGTGCCTTCAACGCGTTGTATTCAACCGCGTCTCTCATCCGTGCCTGAAGAAGACAGTGCACTCCTGGAGCTTTCGACGTCTGGGTCTCCACCAACAGATGGTAGCTCGTCGAGGCGCAGTGGAATAACAAGACAACAAATGCGCCATCTCGAGAAGACCTTTGTCGACGCGACGCGCAAACACGCACTCATCGGTCTGTCTGAGTTCGAAAGCAAATTAGGCGAGTTTCTTGTTTTTCATCACGAGTGCCTGCCAGTCAAAGTTTGGCTTCCAGTTACGAAAGATCACAACACTCGAGAACGGTCTGGTGTGTACAACGAACAGAATAAGGAAGGTCCTCAGCCCGGACACAGAAAGAAACACCGGTACAAGAAGCTTAAAGGGTCCGCTACAACGAATGAACGGCGCGAGGGCTCGTAGGTTGAAATGGATATCATAATGTCGCTTCACGCCTTCTTGATGAATGCGTCGTATGTTTTTGAGCGTTTTCGTAGCATTGTCTGTAATCGCACATGTTCACTCGCAATACGGAATGGAAATTTGTACAATTGCGTTGTAAGGAGTACATTACACTTATTGTTTGACAAAAAGGTCGGTAAAGTGATCCACGCGAAGCTTGGACAAGCCACTGGCATCAGAGACAACGTCCAAAATCCTGGAAAACTCCAAGTGATTAACAAGACCGTCGGACTCGAAGCAGTGTACTCACTTCTTTTGGTGCGCTTCGTCGTAGTGGTAGGAGATGTGTCGCTTGAACTTTTCGATCAAGAGGGGTGTCCCTTCGGCACGACGACGCTTGTGTCCGACGGGATATTCGACGACAACCTCGTCCAACACGGTACCGTCGTTGAGTTCAACCAAGAGCGCATTGCCGATGGAACGCTTGCTGGGCTCGTGATACTCGACAGAGAACGTCTTGTCCTCGACACAGTGAATCTTGGCGCGCAACGCATCGATGCGAGGATCGGCCGCAGACTTGTCCGTATACGACTCGGACGTGAGTTCGCCAAAGATGAGAGGGTAGGCAACCATGTAGCTGATGGCGTGGCTGAAGCGAATGCCGTCAACACGTCATGTCAACCTGCGAGGCAGGGAAAAAAAGAAAAAGAAAAACGCACTCTCGGTCTGCAAAGTTGTCCAAGGGACCTTGCTTGTCGATGATGCGAATGGCCGCTTCCTGCGTGCGGATGCGCACGCTCTTGATGTCGTCCGAAGACTTGCCCAACGCCTTGAGCTGCGCGTGAACGGTGTGCGCAGCCTCGACGGCGGTCTGGGCGTGGAATTCGGCAGGGTACGAAATCTTGAAGAGAACGTTCTCCATGATATAAGAGCCGAACGGCATCTGGAACTCGAAAGGCTTGCCCTGACCGCAAAATTCGTTTGTTCCGTCAGAACCAAGACATCACGAAACTCAAGAGTCGTTTTACCTTGAACAAGACGTCGTAAAAGCCCCACGTCTTGGCGCTAAGGACGGACGGGAGGCCGAGTTCACCCTTTTTGACGAGGAGCGCGAGGTTGACGGCGCGGGAGCATGCGTCACCGGCAGCCCAAGACTTGCGAGGGCCCGTATTCGGAGCGTGACGGTACGTGCGGAGCGACTGTCCGTCGACGAACGCCTGTGAGACCGCATCGATGGTCTGAGCATGCGAGAGCCCGCTGCGGTGCACGTCAACGACGAACAGGACAATACCAGGTGAAAGAAGAGATGCTCACAGCAGCTTCGACACGACGGCAGTGCTTGCCACCTTGACAAGCACGACGTGGTCGAGGCCGACGCGGTTGAACGAGTTCAAGAGGGCGAGACCGCCTTGAATCTCGTGCGCCTTGATCATGCCCTCGAGGACGTCGCGGATCGTCAACGGCTGACCCTGCCGTGCGAGATGATCCGCAACCGCAAGAATGGCACCCAAGTTGTCCGACGGATGACCCCCTAAAGCACACATTTAGGGTGCGCACGCCGCGTGCGAGGAGGGACGAGTTACTCACATTCTGCGGCGAGGAAACAGTCGTTAAAGTCGAGGTACCGGATCATCGTGCCAATGTTGAACGCGCCGCGGATGGGATCTAGTTGGTAGCTCGTCCCAGGGACCTTGGTTCCTGCGCAGAGGGGTCAGCCGCCAACATTGCCCGTCGCCCATTGGGACGTACCGTTTGGCACGATGGTGCCGTCAACGACGGGGCCCAGAAGCCTCGTGCATCCTTCGAAACGGAGGCCCTCAAGACCACAACCGATGGTGTCGATGAGACACAGACGGGCGGTCTCGAAGGCAAGGTCAGAGGTGACCTGGTAGTTGTGGACGTAGTCTGCAATGTCCTTGAGAACCCTGTCCGGTTCTGGACGTACAGCGGATTCGCCGTGGTAGACGGACATGGTACGTGAATTGCCAAAAGTTGCAAGACGGGTGATGGTAGTACTAGTGCTAGTGTTGCTTGATAATCGAGTCAAGCCTTTAAATGAACGCGGTCCTCGCCGAATCAACGACAACATGATGAGGACGAGAAAAGAGTCTCGGAACAGGATGCGTACCCGTCGGCTGTTTTCATATCCACGCATTAACAAGTGCCGAAATTACATGTATGTACGTGGAAAAAGCAGGTTCATAAGTTGCGATTTATTACATGCCTGGTATCATGTCAGGTACAATATCTACGAAACGCGTCTAGATCAGTGCATTTGTCTCTAGCAAGAGGATTATGCCTGAATGACTGGTCAGCATGGTCGTCCGCAATAAAGACACTGCAAGACATACTGTGGACGATGGATGGGATATTCTGAGCGCTGGCGTCCACAGTGAGATCTGCCTTCTTGGGTGCCTCGTACTCGACATCGACGCCAACAAAGCCCTTGATGTCGCCCGCTCTTGCCCGCGCGTACGCTCCTCGTCGGTCCGTGCTCTCGCAGTATTCGAGAGGCGTGGCTACGTGAACAAGGAAAAAGTTCCCACCAGCACCGGCAGTGGACACGACGGTGTCCTTGACAAGTGTCCTTGAGCGCTCCTCGGGAGCCACCGGCGACGCGATGACCGCTGCACCGGCCCGTGCCAACTCACTGGCAACAAATGCGATGCGCTGCAAGCTATCGTGCCGCTCTTCCAGGGTCAGGGACTTGGGCTTGAGGTCGTCTTTGACCGCGTCGCCAAGCAACAGGGAGACACTCCTGCCACCTTGTTCGTTTAATGCCACTTGAAGGGCCTTGGCGATAACGTCTTTGCCCGAATTGTGCAAGCCAGTGAGGAACAGGACAAAGCCTTGCTTGTTGCGTGGTGGGTAACTTTCGCGCAACCTCTTGACGACGGCTCTACAGGAAGTGTAAGATCCGAGGCTGATGGAAGCGATGGTGGCACTCACTCATAGCTGAACCAATCAGGAATGGATGCCCCGGTCTTCAAACGTCTCCGTAGCTCGGTCCCGGAGATATCGAGGGTCTGCACACCTGCAGGGACCTCGTCAACGGGTTGATACTCGTCGGAGGAAGGAAGGTAAGTCATCTGCTGGAATGGAACCATCTCGATCTGGAGTTCATCCTTGTACTTCTCGACGAGTTCCTGGGCATCGTATGGGCCATAAAAGTCCTTTCCCTGAGAATTCTTTCCAGGGCCGGCATGGTCTCTGCCGACGATAAAGTGGGTTGCACCAAAGTTTTTGCGAATGATGGCGTGCCACACTGCTTCGCGAGGACCAGCCATTCGCATCGCCAGTGGCAAGAGTGCCAAGTGGCCCATTCCGTTTGGATACTTGGCCATGATGGCTTCGTAGACGCGCACGCGGGTATAGTGGTCTACGTCGCCCGGCTTGGTAAGACCGACTACGGGATGAATGAGGACATTGGCCTGACGCTGACGAGCAGCGCGAACAGTAAGTTCACGATGAGCACGATGCATCGGGTTACGAGTCTGGAATGCAACGACTCTGTTCCACGAGAGCTTCTTGAAGTGAGCACGCAGCTCAGCAGGGCTGACTGGCAGGAGAGTCAGACATTTGGACGGTCATCGCCATCCTGGTAAAGAGAGACTTACATCTGAGGGCAACGTAGTCAAAGTGCGAGGGAGGCTGGATTGCTTGTACCTTGCCTCCGACATAATACTCCTTGACGCGGTTTCGCAGATAAGTGACGGCGGGGTGTGCCGGGTCATCTGCTCCGAAAACCTGGATGGCTTCTTTGACGCGATCGAAAGCGTAGACGTCTTGGACAGTGATGATTGCCAACGCTTCATCGTCGCGAGGGTCACGCAGAGTAAGACGGGCACCGGGGATGATACCGAGACGGACGACGTCATCAGATGAAACATCAAGGGTAACCGGCATGGGGAACAGTGCGCCGTCCGAAAGTCGAAGCGTATCCACAACGCTGCAGACGGTGATGAGACTCGCGAAGTGTAATCTAGATAAACAAGCACCTGTTGTAGTCGCTCTCGTTCATGAAGCCCTCGAGGGGGCTAAATCCACCATTAAGGATGAGCTCGAGATCGCAGAGCTGGCGCTGTGGGTGAAGGTGACCATGAAGGACCTGCGCACTCTGGGCAAGTTCGGATGCATACCTCGGTAAGGATGATATCCCTGAGGGTTGCCGACTCTTGCCTGAGCTGGGCTGCAATTGGCTCATCTCGGGCGATGAGATCCTAAGTGATAATCAGTGATCGAGTCGTCACTCTAGAACGGAAGACACAAACTTTCAACAAGCCGCCGTGAGGAGGGTTGGCCATGTTTCAGTGAGTGCAAAGACGAGTGAATATGATTTGTAGTGTAGAACACCACTCGTCGACGAGGTCTTTTTGTACCATACTTGAGAGCGGCCGATACGAATAGGGCATGAGACGATATCACGCCATCGTGAGCAAGCCGAGCCTGACCGCAATTCCATTTCTAATCAGCGTGGCTTGAAGATCGTCTGTGAAAACCGCAAGTCATCTTCAACACCAGACCAACCACAGACCCACTTGCCAAATTCATCCAACTCACACTGGTATGTTGTTGTGGTACGTGGGGACACAGTTCAGAACAATTTGGAATTGCATCCTATAACCGACAGAATGTCTTGCAGGCGCCACGCAAACACCGACATGCATCTACTCTGCCTTTTTGGCGAAAAACGTCGACAGCTTGGCCATCCCGTTGACGTTGGCCTTTCTGAGCTTTTCCACTCCTTGCGACCCCTTGGTTTCCTTCTTTCGTTTCCCCCCCACCCCAGAAGCAGTCGCGGGATCGGATTTTGACTTTTTGATGACGGCATCGTTTCCAGACGCCAACGACTGTGCCTTCGCGAGCGCTTTCCCGTGTGCTTCTAGTTTCGCTAAACTAATTTGGACATTGAGCACTTTCGTGTGACATGCCAGAGCTGGTACGTACTCGTAGGTCGCCATGAGCTCCTCCCGAATGTCTTGCGGCAGGTATTGTCCCAATAGCTCGCATGCCAGCCTTGTTCTTCCCACTGAATCGTGATTCGTTCGGCCGAAAACTTTTTTACATGCCATTACAACGACTCACGCTCCAGCAAGTCCTCGGCGTTGTCCTCCATGAGGCCATCTTTGGCAAGGCTGCGTACCAAACACCTTGACATCTCTGTGATGCGAGGGGTTGATAGCATCGCAACTTTCTTTCTCAACTCGTGTATAAGCTTTTCGGATGAATACCTGAACACGGTGATGTCGGCTGTTATCTCTATAGTTGGTGTAAAAAGAATGACTGTATGTTGAACTGTTAAGCTCGCCTTTGACTTGACAAAGGCGTTTCATCGCCATCTTTGTACACTCGAGTGCAGCAAACTTGACCACGTCGTCCGCTCCCACACATGTTGATGCATCTCGCGTGAAATCCGCCGAGGACGCCTGTACTATATTCCGCGCGGCGTCTTCGAAAATATCGTCTAGGGGTCGAAAGGTGTCGGCGGCCCCATCTGACTTTTTTAGGTGGTTAGAATGGAAGCGGCGGCGTGCGAGCCCACCTTACCCGCTTGACGGCTCGGAGTATGGGTATCAAGAGGAACAAGGGGTCGACGGGCGTCATAACAAGGAGCTTTCCGTCTGCCGCCGACTTAGCGTGAAAAACGGCCAAAGAGGCGTAACCCACCCGAGATGACCTCGTCGCCCATGAACCAGGAACGTGGGTTGGGTGGTTCCACAGCCTGCACCTCGAGTATCTTCGAGACCGTTTTCTGGCCAGACGCTTTATCATCGGGGGTGGACTCGTGTATCAGGAAGAGGGATGAAATGCCTATAATACGACGTTCGCGACGGTCGTTTCGATGGCGAGACGTGACTCGCCTGTTCTAGGATGAGGAAGGCGTAGAAAACGCGGCGCCTCGACGGGGATTTGTGACACTAGGGTGTCTATCACGTCTGGAACCACTAGTTGTTTGAATGTCGGCTTCGAGGAAAGGTTGGACTTACCGAGAGGCAGAACTGCAAAGTGGGTATCCATAGGTGCTGGTCCGCGTCGTATATTACAATGAACATGAATGATGATCACGTGGGATTAAAGTTGGTTGATTCACATAGGGGTATTTACAAAAAAGATACTACAAGGCTCCTATACAAATGGATGCTGAGGCCAGATCACCAACAGCCAAGGTGGCGGCACCGGAAACTCTTTGACTTGGATGACACGCGGCCACGTCAATGTCGACAACCGATGGCGTTGTTGTGGATGGGGTCGGAGTTGATGACGCTATTGTCGTTGCTGTTGCAGATGTCGTGGCTGCGCCCGCGGGGGTCAGAGAGGCAATGCTGCGATGAACCGAGTCCGACGGAGTAGGTTGCCCCCTAGATCTGCTGGAGCCAAAGCCGGAGACAAAGACAGATGTGGAGCCAGAGCCAGAGCCAGAGCCAAAGCTAGAGACAAAGACGGATGTGGAGCCAGAGCCAGAACCAGAACCAGAACCAGAACCAGAACCAGAACCAGAACCAGAACCAGAACCAGAACCAGAGCCAGAACCAGAACCAGAACCAGAACCAGAACCAGAGCCAGAACCAGGGCGGGGAGCACCAGAACCAGAGCTAGAACCCGAAACACCGCCAGAGCCAGAAGCAGTGCTCGCCGCGCTTCCCGAGGCACTGGCGCCGTCATGGCAGGTGGAGTCGTGTTGGGCAAGAAGAATCGAATGGCGATGATCATGGCACCAGTTGAGGAGCTCGGCGAAAGAGTGCTTGGAGAGACCATGAGGAGGAGATATGGCGTGACTGTCGAGAAGGGCGAGTGCGTGGTGAGGATTCGGGTAGGTGACGTCTGCAATGATGCACGAGGCCAAGGGGTGGGCCAAGGCAGCGAGAGGAACGAGGAGGGCAAAGTAGAGCATGGCGATGGGGGCGTCATTCGAAGACGTCCGGATTTTATACGAGAAGGGCGGCTGGCATTGATCGGCGTCCGCCGAACGGACCAAAATAGAACATTTTGAGCAAAATTTGCGAGATTCGTGGCCAAAGGCAGAACCGGAGTTCGTCACGAGCGGTGACGATGGGGCCTTGCCCGGCGTTGTCCGTAGCGATGGCCACGCGTGCGAACATTTTCCTCAACAGCATCCTTGACGACGTCTCTTCCCTCCCTCCCCTCAACCACCACCTCCTTCGTCATGGCGCCCAACGCCGACGCTCTCAACCTCAATTACGACAGCGACGACAGCATGCAGGTCGACTCCGACGACCATCTCCCTCCCTCCTCCCGTCCTCTCCCCCTCCCCGACCCCGACCCCTACCTCGACCCCGACCCGGATGCCGACGCCGAGGGTGACGCAGAGTATGTCGACGATACCGCCCCTGCTGTCTTAGAGAACCCTCTTGCAGGTCCCTCTTCTTTTCCCCACAAGCACTATGTGAGTCTTGCTTCCCCTTCCTCCCCCTCCCTCATCTTCGTTCCTCCTCCGCCAGGATCCTGAAGACTCGGTACGTCCTCTCTTCCCTCTTCCCTTTGTCCTTTCTCACCTCCTTCTAGGGATACGAAGACCATGCCGACGACGATGATGCCGACAACAACGACGCCGATGACGACGAGGATGACGATACTTCCTATGCCGACGACGAGTATGGCAAGAAGAGGGCCTCTAGAAAAAAAAAGAAAAAGGCTCTTCCGGCCCCGTCCGCTCCTCGACCAAAAGGTTCCTCCCTCGTCATTCATATCACCTCCCCCTATTGACAGATCTCCCAAGCAGCCATCCGCCATGCTTCATCTGATTCAGACTCAGATTATGGTGCGCGATCCAAGAAAAAGAAGAAACCTCGTGTGTCCGGAGACGAGATTCGTGTCTCCAGTCGCGGGAACAAGATCCCAAATTATTACGAGGACAGCCAGGACCTCGCGATGCTATCTGAGGAGGAAGCAGTCGAGACATTTTATGTTGACCCGTCCCTCACCAAAGAAGAGGACGAGATCGAGGCCGTTCTCAGCCATGGCAGAGATGAAGCCCATGAAGACGATCCTGAAGACTTGTGGTATAGCAACGTGGTGCGTACAGGTTCATGTTCCTATTCCCGCCACGCTGAAATCGCATGCCAGCGTTTCCATATCAAGTGGAAGAATTTCTCTCATCTACACAACACCGACGAAACGTACGAGTTCTTGAAGCGTTTCAAAGGCCTTAAACGTGTCGACAACTACATCAAGGCCTACAAAGCGTATCAAAGCAAACTCAACGCCCCGGGTCTTTCCACGGAAGATGCCGAAGCCCTTCTTTTAGACAAGGAACGAGAAAAGGAAGAGCTCGAGACGTACAAGACTGTTGAGCGCATTGTCTCACACCGTGATAGTGCAGACGTACCCAACGGTACGGACTATTTCTGCAAGTGGACCGGCCTTAACTATGAACATTGTACATGGGAAGACGAGAGTGAAATCCGCCCGATCTCCAAGGCTCAGATTGAGGCTTATCGTGCCCGCGAGGCGGAAGCCAAATTTCCTTTCAAGAGCGTTCAGTACGCCAGGTATCAACGACCGGCTTTTCAAAAGATTGTAAAAGACCCGGACTATATATCAGCTACTGGAGGTTCGCTCAAGGACTTTCAGCTGACCGGTCTGAACTGGCTCGCTTATTTGTGGAGCAAGGGCGAGAACGGCATTTTGGCCGACGAAATGGGTCTTGGCAAGGTGCATCATACACTCCTTGGATTTCATCATACTGATGGCTTTGCTCAGACCGTCCAAACCGTCTCATTCATTTCATACCTTTTCCACGAGATGCATCAATATGGTCCATTCCTTGTCATCGTCCCTCTGTCTACTATAACTGCATGGCAGTCCCAATTTGCCACTTGGGCACCCGATCTGAACGTCATCACTTACATTGGAACAGCAGCTGCGCGCGAGGTTATCCGCTCTTACGAGTTCGGTCAATCAAGCAAGCGACTAAAGATGAACGTGCTCCTTACCACCTACGAACTGACCCTCCGAGATGCAAAAGAATTGGCGGACATCAAGTGGCAAGTGCTGGCCGTAGACGAGGTTAGTTTTTCGGATTGTGTGGGCGTTTTGTGCCGACGATGACTCGCAAATAGGCACACCGTTTGAAGAATTCCGAGAGTCAGCTGTATGAGGCACTCAGATCGTTTTCTGCTGCTTCCAAGCTTCTCATCACGGGTACCCCTTTGCAAAACAACGTAAAAGGTATGGGTTCTCGCCGAACGAGTTTTCCAGGCTTGACTCGATCGCAGAGCTTTTGTCTTTGATGCACTTCTTGATGCCGGAAAAGTGTGCGTGTAGTGTCTGGAATGCCCTGACCTCGAGCTGATTTGATCGCAGTCGCCCTTACGAATGAATTTGATCTCAACGACGCTGATCACGAAGCTAAAATCAAAGAACTCCACGCCCAACTAGAGTCATTGATGCTGCGACGCTTGAAGCGAGATGTTCTCACTTCTCTACCCACAAAGAGCGAGCGCATCCTGCGCGTGGAGATGAGCGCCCTTCAGACTCACTTTTACAAGAACATTCTCACCAAGGTCAGTTCTTACTTGCAAAAGAAAAATACATGTTGGTGAATGAGTGGAACAGAACTTTCAAGGTCTGGTCAAGAGCGCCAACGGCAACAACAATATAAGCTTGCTCAATATCGCTATGGAACTCAAGAAGGCGGCAAATCACCCTTACCTCTTTGACGGTGCAGAGATTCGTACCGACAATCCCGAGGACATTCTCAAGGGTCTAGTTATGAACAGCGGAAAGATGGTGCTATTGGACAAGTTGCTTGCGCGACTACGCCAGGACGGCCACCGTGTCCTCATTTTCAGTCAGATGGTCCGCATGCTTGACATTCTAAGTGACTATATGAGTCTGCGTGGGTATCAACACCAACGCCTTGATGGCATGGTCGCGTCGGACGCACGGAAGAGGTCTATTGCGCACTTTAACTCCCCGGGGTCGCCGGACTTTGCTTTCTTGCTCTCCACGCGCGCTGGTGGCCTCGGTATCAACTTGGAGACTGCGGACACCGTCATCATATTTGATGTAAGTATCACAAACTCTGCCCTGAGATTCCCCCTGACTTGCTCGTAGAGCGATTGGAACCCACAAAACGATCTGCAAGCCATGGCACGAGCACACAGAATTGGACAAAAATCACATGTCAGCGTCTATCGCTTTGTGAGCAAGGACACAATGGAAGAGGATGTCTTGGAGCGAGCAAAGAAAAAGATGGTGTTGGAGTACGCTAGTAGGTCTTTGGTCTCTCATTTCCGATACCATGATGAATCACGTTTCGTCAGTCATAAATCAGATGGACACCTCCCAGGCTCATCTCAGCTCCAAAGGCGAGAAAATCAAGGAGTCCGTCAAACCGGACAATTTGAGCAAGGATGAACTAACTGCTGTCCTCAAGTATGGCGCACAAAAGATGTAAGCAAAAAGTGTCGTATTTCAATGTGTTGGACTCATCGTCGCAGGTTTGACAAGGACGACTCGCAGCAGAACCAAAAGCTGGATGAAATGGACCTCGATGAGATTCTCAACCGGGCCGAGGATCACGAAACCATGGCTGCAGGAGGCGACGGTGGGACTTCGCTCGGTGGCGAAGGCTTCCTTGCTCAGTTTGCCGCTGTGAGCGACGTCAAAAATGATATGAGCTGGGAGGACATTATCCCCTTGGAAGAACGGCAAAAGTTCGATCGGGAAGAAGACGACCGAAAGGCGGAGGAGCTTGTTGCCCAGGAAGTGCGCGATCGCAAGCGTTCACACGCCCCCGTCTCGTACGAAGGCATGGACGTTGACCAACCTTCTACTTCCCAGGCTCCGAAGAAGCCCAAAGCCCCTGGACCTCAGCGCAAGACCGCAAGTCAGAAAGCCATGGAACTGAAGGAGCGTGACGTCCGCGTGCTAATACGCAGTCTTCAGCGATGGGGTGATATTCGTCAGCGTTATGATATCATTGTGTGTTCTCATCCTTTCTTGCGATACGTATGCTGAGGCCCCTGCAGGTCAGCGAAGCCAAGCTTTCCGACAAACACAAGGCCATGATCATCGATGTTGCGGATGAGATCATTGAGCTTTGCAATCAAGCGGTCGAAGAGAACAACCAACAAAAGCGCACGCGCGCGGCTGCTGGAGAGGCATTGACCAACGCTCAAAAGAGCAAAGCTGTTCTCGTCACATACCGCAATGTCGGCAACATCAATGCTGAAACAGTTCTTTCGCGATACCGGGATCTCCGTATTCTGAACAACATTCTTGGCGAGATGACACCGGAAGAGTTGTACAACTGGTCCATTCCCATTGAGAATATCAGGCCAACTCTCAACTGGTCTGGTCGCTGGGGTCCTCAGGAGGACTCCATGTTACTTGTTGGTGCCTTCCTCTACGGCTTTGGCAACTGGGAGGCCATGGCCAAGGATTCGCGACTTGGTCTGGAAGGCAAGTTTTTCCTTGAAGAGGGCAAAAAGGGCGAAGATTCCTCCACGCGACCAATTCCTAATGCAATTCACCTGGTCCGGCGAGGTGACTTCCTCTTGGGCATACTACGTGAACACGACGAGAAGTTGCGTTCGTACGAAAGTTCCTTGCGAAACAAAGGACAGCTAAAGGTTTCGGCCACTCCTCCCCCGACAGTTGTAGCATCGTCCTCGACTACAAGTAGTCGGAAAAGACGTGCAGAAAGTGAAGCTGTCGCATCTGTTGAAGATTCCTCGATGAAGAAACGTAAACGACGGCCTACCCCCACGTTTACGGATTCTGAGTCGTCCGACGAATGGTATGTATTGTTATTGAGAATCGCCGCTCGGATCCTGATGGGCCTTGAGTAGTCCATCCATGGACGAAGCCGCGACGAAGGAGGAGTTGCGACCAGTGAAGAAACAACTGGTGAGTCTTGTACCGCTCGTAAACGAGGTTAATGTCGATCTGTACCCAGAAACAACTCAAACTATCGGGAGAGGATATGCCTCGAGACGACAAGGTTGCTATCCTCAAAGACTCCCTCGCTGCCATCGGCCGGCGAATCGAACACGTGTTGCAAACGAAACAAGCTGCCGGAGAAGACCGAGAAAGGTGGCGTCGGCATCTTTGGACGTACGTGGACAAAGTTGTGTGATGTCGAGTATCAGTGTCCGAGTCTCTCCACAGCTTCGTCACGTTATTCTGGCCCAAAAAAGTCAAGGCATCGAAGCTGGAGGAGATCCATGCAAAGATGGTGATGAAGGAGGCAGCACCACGGCCATTATCTGATGCGGCCAGCTCTAGTAAGAAGCCCCGACCCACTACGAGTGGAAAGACCAATGGGTCATTATCCGCTTCCAGCACTTCCGTGAAATCGAACGGCAAATCATACCGATGATCGAACATTTAGATCGTGTCCCCTCTTTTGGTTGCCTCCTTTCTTCTCCCTCCGTCTTATATTTGCCGACTTTCCCCAGTAAGGCTGTCATAATTGCGATCCTTGGCATCCCTCTTGTAACCTTAGACCGTTTTCGATTACAATCTCCAAACAATCACTTTATAACTGGATATATCACCGAGAGAACGTGGTGTCTAATGTTACACAAGATCAAGCTAATAGTTGGTGGGGTAACTAGCTGTCAATGCCAAACGTCTTTTTCAAGAGTGGACATCAAGAAAGCGACTCATCGCGTTGTCACGCGCATGGCTGACTTGAGATTGCCAGAACTGTGCCTCCGATGTCGAATTGTCTCGACGTCGACCGTTGCATCACGTTCAACCAAAAACTGTCGGGAACTGCTGCTAGGAACGACTTGCCGTGCGTGGTTGGTATGGCGCTCTGCTTGAAGTCGTTCGGCCCTCTGGAGGGTCGGGAGGGGTGCTTCACTGTGAGATTGTTGCCGTGCTGCCTTCATAGCTGTCACTGTAGTAAGAGTGAGCATTACACGAAGCACGAGCACCTGGAACGTCTAACCTTCGAGCAAACGCGCATCCGCCTCTTTTGTGAAACTCTGCGTCAACGCAGTGTACCTCTTCACCTGCCAACTCATCTGGTTGGCACGCGCCCTATTTCCCTGAGACTCTGCCCACTTTTTCTCCTCCTTGAACCGCCTCCGCTCGCTGTCCGCCAACGACGCACGAGCACGGAGGATGGCAACCTCTCGCTCGAGCGGATCCATGACCCGATGCGGGTCGACCAGATCCTCGTTCGAGGACGTGATCGACGGAGGCACGGACGACTCGGTGCGCCACTTGCGCGCCGGGTCTTGTTTAGGGGGCCGAACGGGTCTGCTGGGTTGTGCGACCGAGTCGTACTCTGTGGCGGACGAAAACTTGACGAGACGCTTGCGACGCTTGGTCTCGATGACCGTGCGCCCACAGTCGTCGCTCTCCGCGTCCGCACCGCCGTAAAAGTCGTAGATGTAGCCGTCCTCGATCAGCTGGGAGAGGACGTCGGTGACGAGGACGCCGAGCGCGACGCCGAGGAGGGTCGTCGCACACTTGGTCACGTCTTGGAGCATCGTGAATTCGACGACGAGGCGGGCTGCGATCGCAAATGCGACTGCGAATACGAAATCGCGAAATTCCATCAGGGTGAAGTAGAGTGCGACGCCCTGGACGACGCCGAGGAGGATGATGTCCCCGATGGCTTTGGGCGCATTGGGGTCGCTTGGGGTATTGTTGAAAAACTTGTCGAGGGCGATGCGAGTGCCCAGCCCGAATAGCAGGGCAGCCGACGTCGAAAACATGGGCTTGAGTTTAGAAAACCAACATGCGAACGACCATTGTTTCGAGTCGTTTCACTGGTTCGCCTATTTCGGACCACGGTACCAAAATAATTGACGGCACCCGATAGCAAACAGAACACTATAATGTATACAAAGGCTATGGACAAATAAACCGCGGGTCATCATAGATCCCCCGTGTCCACATAATTGGCCATTGGATCTTCTGCCTGTCGACGGGTCATCCGGTAGGCCTCTGCATACGAATTTTAGCGTGGGTAGGCGCACACACGATTCGGACTTACCAAGTTCCTCCTCCGTGACATCGTGGCCACCAATTTCTAGGCCCTTCTTTTTCTTGCTGAATCGGTCCTCGTCGTCGGGTCGCCGCGCTTTCCGCTTCTTTTCCTCACTCAGAGCTTCGGCAAGACGGTCTTTGTCGAGGGCAACATCGCCTTCCCCTACTCGCTTTTTCGAGTAGTTCTGCTCTATACGCCCTCTCGACTCTGCGGCCGCGTCTTGTGTTGAAGGATCGGGCGTCGACTTGGAGGGTGACGCAAGAAGGGCCTGAGCGGTTGATGCGTGCGAGGCTTCCTTGCCAACCTCGCCGGCGCAGTAAGACATGTATACACTCGAGTGGCAGCATGCATAGCCCCAGACGCCACTTGAGACATCGTACCACGATCCCCACACTGCAGTGTGGTTGTTGATGTAAACTAGAGGCGGACGTCGCATCAGGTTCGCATGAAGGAGAAGCGATACGACTTGCCATCTTCGGGATATTTCGATCTTGCCTTGGCACGCTCTTTGCCTTTAACGATCTGACCTGTTCGAGAGTACTCGACATAATTCTCCGTCTGACCATTCACGATTTCTTTCGGGGCTTTCTCGAGGTACATCTCTCCTCCGTACTTTGCCAGGATGGATTCTTTCGACACCTCCTTATGTTTGTCCTTTTTCTCTTTATACTCTTCGTGCAAGAATTGACCCTGCGTTGGGCCTGCGTTCAGGTGGACATCGTTTCCATGCTGGGCAGCTTGCCACGCAAAGAGCTGGAGTCGCTGAACCTCTGGAGCTTCACCACTGTATCGGAAGAAGTTTTCCCCAGCGAATTTAGCCTGGATTCGAGTCATGACTGCGAAGAGAAAAGGGAAAGAAAGTGGCGTACATCCTCTGGCGCAACATTCTTCAGCGGAGCGTCGCGCATGGATCGTGTTTTGGGATCGTAGTATGCACTTTCGGGATCCAAGTTGATGAGGTATTTAGCAGTGTCTTCTCGTATACGCAGATTTCGAACAGTGATACGAGTTTTCGTGTCGAGCTTCTGGCCAACAGCATCAGCTGCATCTGCGTACTTGTCATCGTCTGCGTCCTCCTCGTCACTCGAGCCAAAGTCAGGGTCTGCCGCTTTCTTCTCTTTTCCGGCTTTTGCCACCTTCCGTGCGGTAGCCAAATCAGTCGTGGTCTGATTATCAATTTCTTCTTCGCGCAGCTTCTTCCGAGCAGCCTCGACAGCCTCGTATTCTTCGTAAATCCTCTTATGCTCAGCGGGATCGTACCCATTCCACCGATCCCGCTTCGCGTCGTAGCCAGTCGCGACTTCATGTATGATTTCGTCCGCTTGAATGTCCTTGTTGGTGAACTTGGCACCTTTTCTCCGAGGACGCTCCAGACAGTCCTGCTTCTTGTGTGTCATGGCTCCACAATTCTCGCATGCGCCTTTGCGATACTTCTTAGCAGCTGGACCTGCACGTGCACCACGGTCATACCAGTTGTCGAGCTTGTCGGAGGTGCGATCATCCGTGGGCCGACGCTGATGACTCAGTGAAGGAGCACCGGTATCAAGATACCATGGTGCTTGAGAGATATACTCTGAAGTAAAGGATAGAGGTCCGAGTATGTCATACAAGGCACGAGATATGACTCACGAGGAATATGTGGGTTGATGGGCTTCCCTTCCTCATCAAGTGCAGCAGGAGCAGTACCAGCCTTGCGAGCGGCATCAAGGTCTTTCTGACGACGAAATTCCTCGCGCGAAAGCTTTCCGATGGCTAGAAATATAAGTTATGAGTACTTGTAACACCGAGTTCTTGGTAGAACGAAACGCACCAGACGACGCCATGGAAGTGACTAACAGGAAGTATTGTGGCGGTGCAACGTTTTTGGCTTTCAAGCTTGTTACTCTTTCCGATGGACATTCAAACTGACCCAGATGCAGACGAGCAGAACGACGTCTTGACCGAGAAAAAGAAGTCCACGCCGGAGCTGGTTGGGAGTGTTCTGTCCCAAGTTCAGACAGAGTTCGCGGTGTGGAATGTTGCGCATTGTCAACAAGTCCTCACCTCGCTCGTTGCGTCATCCAACTGGCGGTCGTGTTTGCACCCTGATCTGCGCTCGCCCAACTTGATTTCCATGAAAACTACGTCAAGCTCACCATTCCACGCGCTGCCTGTGGTGTCAGATACAAATTTCTCGTCGCCACTAGTCGTCCAAGAGGTGTATTCACCCGACAGAACCGTCATGGAGATTTCATCGTTCAAGTTAGAAGTTATTCAATTACCGTCGTCTCTGGAACCCCATCCACCATACGAGTCATCTTCTCCGCTGCTTCGCAGTCTGTTCAAGGGGGACGATAGCGACAACATGGGTTTCATACCTTATGCAGATGACCCTTCATTCGATCAAATCAGTCACACACATCATTATGGGTCATTCTCGTGGCAGGATACCTTTGATCCTGACTGTGAGCGTTATACGTCCCATGATTGCCGACTTGATAACATACATTGGTTGTACAGCGGAAGTGATCGTGCTTGAGACATTATATAGACTACAAAGTCGATACACTCTTACCTACGACGAAATTGAAAATTACAACATCTTGCCGCTCAATTTACGCTCGCAACTCGGCATATCTGGTGTGCTCTCAGCAGCTCGGAGACGGTGCGTGGATCGGACGCCTTCTCGACCTCTTGTTTGATGCACGTGAAGTGACCGCTTGCACTGGGCCGGAAATACAATCCCAACGTCTTATACATTTCTACCTTCAACACGGCCAG
This sequence comes from Solioccasus polychromus, assembly GCA_038090335.1. Lineage (NCBI taxonomy): Eukaryota > Fungi > Basidiomycota > Agaricomycetes > Boletales > Boletaceae > Solioccasus > Solioccasus polychromus. The sequence goes on from JBBPMM010000006.1 coordinate 29,154, forward strand.
CTATATCCGACTTTCGCAGTCGCATTAATTCCTTGAACTCCTTATTCTGTCCAAATCTAAGCTGTGTAGAGCCACTTTGCAGTGTTCACGGTGTGCAGCATCGCTCATCAGTACATGCACGCATATCACCCATCACAGGTCATGCACAGTCGAGTTTAACCCGATGGCCTTCAAGTCGCAGTCTCGCGTTCTCAAAGCGCGTGAAGTAACGACACCCTGTCGAAATCAATGTTTCATAGACAAGATAGATGAGATAGAAGAGGTCTGTTCACCGTCATGCTACTTACAATACACTACTTAAAGACACCAGGTTTGTCCTTCCTGGGACGAGGCCGACATCAACTTGTTCAAAGTCATCTCTGATATGTCAACCAACGCAACTCCTTGTGATCTAGCAGAAATATGCCTCAAACCTTGTTATGAGGTACATGAACTCATTTCTCTCGGGATTAAGTGAGCTTAATGAAATCAGGCGTTTTACTACAACAAATTGTTATATTCGCATAGCTCGGATGAAACTCGTCTCGCGAACACCAAGGGCCAGCGGCGTGTGCCTAGATTCAATGGTAGGTAACAATGTCACATTGGTTCTTACCCCCCTTACATGTTGCTTCAGATGATAATCCCATGCTGTTTACGCCGTACGTCTCGGCCAGTTTTCCTTCACACTTGCTTAGAGACTCGTGTTAGCAACGAACCCTGTTACCATGCTGGCCCTTGTAGTAGTTCTTCCAGTTGCCCCTGCTTCAAGAATCGATCACATTGTCAACGCAACTGCCATTGTGCATTAGACTGTAAGCCACCATTTCCGTCATCCTTGTCACACAAGCTCACATTGAATAGGCAATCGTCGATGGAAGGGGTGCCGCTGCACAAAAGGTAAATCGAGATGGAGCTGTGCGACAGAGCGGTGTCCCTGTTTCGAAGCCCTCCGTGAATGTGACCCCGAACTGTGTCTAAACTGCAGATGCGTGTGAGTTCTACTTGGACGCGCAGTCAGTTCTCTAAACTGACATGTTAATTTGATCACCAGTAGTAAGTCTATATATCGTGCTTTCAATACTACGTTTTTCTTGTGACCGTACATAGCCGACGACACGTCGTGTCGCAACTCGCAGATTCAGCGCGGAGTTCGCAAAGTTAGTGGTACCTTGATACTCCAACATAGGTTGTCTTACGCCCAACAGGAATTAGAGGTCAAAAGGAGTAGTTGGGGACTGGGTGCCTTTTTGGTGGAGGCAGCAAGTGCCGGTGATTTGATAATAGGTACGCCATTCCCAGCACCGTTAGATCGGTTAAATCGTACTTTTTATGAGTAGAATATGTCGGGGAATTAATTTACGAGCCCACAGTAGAGAGCCGAGCGCAAGTCTTAATTTTGTTGCAATTATTTCAATCTAAACGTCTCTCCACACGCAGAGACCTCGCTATACATCGCGACCGATGCTATGTCTTCGGTTTGAACAATATGTTTTCTTTGGATTCAACCTATGCAGGCAATCTCTCGAGGTTCATCGACCACGCTGGCCCTGAACAGAGGCGGGTAAACAGTCAAGCCCGAGGTACATCTCTGCAAAATCCTTTTTCCACGCAAACTAATCTATCCCCAGTTCGGCTCGTTAATGGGGATCATCGAATAGGTATATATGCTAGTGAGTTGTTCACAATCTCATTCCAGTAATCCGATTAAACCCGTTCCGCAGTTCAAGATCTCGAGGCAGGTTCGGAGGTCCTGATGAATTACGGATCCATGTTCTTTATGAAGCAAAATTGCGAATGACACTATACTCGTGTTGGTACTCGAGAATGGCCTGAATTGCTACCGCCGACTCTCTGGGGATAAAACTGTACCCAGAAGGTTTTATTAAATTCTCGTGAGCTTATACCCGTTGTCATTAGACTGCCATAATATTTCGTTGAGCTCTTCATGGTTCCAGGAGTCACGTCGGTGGTGGCGGGATCAGGTGAAGGTGACTCATCAATGGTTACGCGATAATAATTGAAACTTGGGTTAATTCTATCCTGGAAAAGCGCAAGAATTACAATCATGTCTGGTGAGCCCATGAGTTAGACTATCGAAGCTGAGTTGTAGTTATTCCAGCCCGGTCCCTCAGAGGGAAAGCTCCCTACAGTTAGTCATATTGAATGATTAATCCGCCTTGATCCGCTTCGATTCCTGAGGTGTCTGGATGTGTCCCGTCCTACATGGCAATTATAAGTGGCTTGGGAATAAAGGAACCAGTTCATTTGAAATTTACGCCATGTTGGCGGTTTATCGTAATCTGTGGGATACGCTCGGGGAACTGTTTCAAATCACTGATTATGATAGGAATCATCTCAATGAATGGCAGCACTCCCCGCAGCAAGTCTGCATCTCTTGGATTAACTCAGAAAATGGTGTGACCTTCATAAGTTCGAAATTTTAAGTAGTCCGATACTTCAGGCCCGTGCCACTTCAGCCACTGCCACAAAACCCGGTTATGGCAAAGTTGATTACGGCCAGTGAACCTGGGCGTATAAGTGCTGTATAGCGCTCCTTCGTGTCTTCTCACGTTTCTTTCTTCTGCTTCATCGCCAACGCACCACACAAGCAAAGCTGTCCTTGATAAAAAAAATTCCGCAAACGAGTGGGAGGTTGCATCATCGTGAAGTAATCTATTTGAAGATCGATCTCCCTTCGTGTCTGTGGTGTGGTTTCCGTCTTTCCTTCATTTCGATCTAGGATGAATTCTCCTTTTCCATTGTTTTGGTTCAGTGTTGCTTAATGTGAAACGCCTACAATTTTCATGTTTTCTTGGTGGTCGTGCTTGATATCCACGGGTGTTTCATTTGCATGCGGACTGATACATTGAACCCGTCGTCATTCAACATCATCCAACAGGGAGAATTCGCGCTGGATTATATCCGAATATTCTCTATGCCCGCCACGCGTTATTCCGTTCGAACATTCTTCAGCCTGAAACCCCCGCCTCTTGGGTGGAAGTTTCTGATTTGGACGAATCCGACCTTTCGGGCTATGCTCGCTTGCGACAATACCTTCAAAACGTCATTTTCAGCCCAGTTTTTCACGAAAATTGGCCCGGGACTTATTTCTGATTGCGTGCTGGACCTGATCTTGTAACCAGTGCTCATTCGAAGGACGATCTGCTATCGTGCACTTGCCGCGATTTCTCGTTCCTGAAGTCGTTGATGCGGATTCATCCGTACAAGATCTGGAAATCAACCTAACGCCTCGTGCACTTGGTGATGGATGGCCGTCGTCCTCGAATGGAAATACATGTGGGGAAGATGGCAACGTTTACGGCGCGCCAATTCACCCTAACTCGGGCTGCGCTTGAAGCCTTAAAAGGCCCCGTCCTCGTCATCTTATTTTTCGCCCTCCCTTGTCTATCTCGCTCGCAAACGTGATAGTGTCACCTCACTGACTACCATCACATTACCTCTTTCGCAACAAGACCTTCGAGCGCATCGAGTCGGCCTTTAATTACTCGGGCAGAATAATCTTTCCCCCATATTGACCGCACCAATGATGATGAAGTTGCGCAGCCCGAGCAGTGCCGCACAAAGGAGTGGGAAATCGGGCTTGCTGTGTGGTATTTTAAGCGGCAAACCCCAAAGTGTCAATCGGTACGTGTTTCTATAAAGGCCACGCCGCCTCATGACTCGATCACACTACAGCAACTCGGTGGAACACTCTCTTATACCTCGGTCCCCCGAATCACACAGTGTTGGCGCACAAAGCCAGCCCGCATCTACTTTGTCAGTCCGTTCGAATCGAATATGTTCTCGTCCCCAACGTGCTTTACTCTAGATCCCCCGTGGTGCCAATACCGGCTCCTACTACGAATCCCTACGCATTCCAACCTATGGACCCTGTGATTGTACGTCTTCTCTTCCAATGCCGCCTGATGTTGCTGGTCGCCTGACGCGGTTGGCAGGCATATTACCCTTATGACTTTCTCACACATGCCTCGGGGCGGGAACAATTGCCGGGATATTACCTCCCAGCAGACGGCGGGTTCGTCGTTGGCGAATGCAACGCATTCGCCGCCCCGCCGCCCCCCCTCCTCGATAACTCCATAGGAATGTTCCCCGAAACCCTAGGTGCACCGCAGCCGCCAATACCTCCTGCCACGCCAGAAAAATCTTTTTCGAGCAACTCCGCTTTTCAGTATCACCCATGCTGGTGGCAGGGCGGCCCCCACTGTGATGGCTTGGCTCCAGGCAGGAACAGGGAGATGGGAGAGCACCTGAGGGTGTTCCACCACTTTATCGGACACGAGCGGGACGTGGTCCAATGCGAATGGGAGAACTGCGGGCAAACCATGCAGCGCATGAACGTTCCGCGGCACATCGTGTCGCGGCACCTTCTGGCCGCAGCAAGCTGTCGGTTTTGCGGGAAGCGGTTCAGTCGGCCCGATGTGGTCGCTCGTCACGAGAGGACGTGCAACGGCGTTTCCCCGGTGGCAAGCAGTTCTGGGGCCAGAATCTAGAAATCGGCCGGCGTGCCATGTGACATGGGTCCAGCGTCAGCCGACTCGAGTTGTATTATTGTTATTGTGAAGTCCGCCGTTCATCAAATTTCGCCTCCGCGGATTATAATGTGCACATCGCCCATTTTTTATGCTACCATTTTTTTTATATGCATAGTCAGGCTCAGTAGTAGACGTGGTGTGCGTTCGATAGTCGTAATACTTGGCAGGTCCGATAGTATTGGTGAAATATTGGAATACCTGAGCGCTCTTGATATGAAATGACCTCTTTGGAATCGGCGCTGTAACGCTGACGGGCCGTGCCGCGTCCGCGATTTCAACGGGTAATCGTGGACAGGGACTCCAACGATCAAACGCAACCTAGATCAACATGGAGTGGATATGTTCCGCAATCGGCATCGACTCATCCATAGTATCGGGTTCAGGAAACGTGTTGATGGATCCTGAAGCCAAGCCAAAATGTCGAAAGCGAGAACAAGGACAAGATAACACTGCTTTTTGCGACCTTTTCCGTCTCATCGGTGGCATGGAGACTTCAACCGTTAGAAATCAGATTTCGATGCGGAACGCGGCAAGGTCGTCCGCGACCCTTTGAGATCGCCATCGACCAAATGAATTAGATGTAGTCCGATTATCGAGATCGCGTAGAGTAAAGAGTGCCCTCGATGGCGTGCATGGCACGGGCGCGCGTTGTCAACACTGTCGGAAGCATCTCTTCATTGTCACCCCACACGTCGAGTACGAGAAGATAAGGATAAGACGCTCTGTCGCGTGGACGTCCAAAAATTTTTTCAGCTTGACAAAAAACCACGTTCGATCAGCGAAATACAATACTAACGGAGTCCGAGGCCGAAAGCGCTTCCAGTCGCTCCTGTCCACATCAGACGTAAGCGCTGATGGATTTGGCCCTGTAGCTCGGGCTGTCATGACAAGAGCGCCGTTCGCACCATACGTTGGTGTTGTCCCGTGAGCCTCGGGACTGGTTGGTCGTACTTGGCACAATGACAATGGCGATGCGTGAGCAAACAATGGAGATAAGACGGAGCCACGTCCATCTCGATTTGGGCAAGTCATCAAAGTTTGAGCTTGTAGTGTCCTCGTTCCCATGGAGCAGCAAGTTGTGTCATTTTGGTCAGGCAGCTGAGCGGGTTCTTTGAACCAACGTTTCCGTGCCCAATGACCGCGTCGAGATCTTTGCACCTGTCGTCCCGATTCAGTTCTGTGCGTACGCAAGCATTCCGGTGTTTCTCCACGACTCCGTCGATTGCACACACGTACGTGGTTTGGGCACCTGACTGTACGGACCAAGGCGCGCTCGCACGGAGAATGGCCGTTCGCCCGAGGCATTTCGTCGCGGCAAACAAGCTCGTCAAGCAGGGCATTCTGAGTGAGTAAAACGTCGACCGCGCGACGTGGCACTGCTTTGTTGACCTGGTTGCGTCCTCGCGTTCATAGAAGTGGCCGGAGGGCTGATTACCCCGGAGAGTCAACACGTTCCGCCCGCGGACAAGAAATTCGTTGGCTCAATGTTACTATTCGAAGCTGACTCGATCGAGCATGTCAGAAAGCTGGTCGAACAGGATCTCTACTGGACGGAGAACGTCGTGAGTCCGTCTGCAGTTTCATCTAGACGCCGATTTTATGGCATTGATCCGATAGTGGGACAAGGAAAAGCTGACAATTCTTCCAATTCTCATGGCCACAACACTCCAAGAGAGAGCGGGGATCACACAGCCCACCTCAGAAGATTGATGGTTCAATATACCGGCGGATCAGATGATGCACAGGGGTCGCATTCCAAAGAGACGACTCATGTTTTATGATCATACAGCTATTGGGGTCTCGGCTCCTGCGCCGTGAGACTGGGGGGTCGGAAAAATGACATAAACGATTAGACCCTTGACATATGTTCCAACGGAATTTCAGAATACCGTTTCTGGTCTCTTCAATATGCCCTCTTCGATCGCTTTAATCTCTGGTAGCGGCCGTCAACACGACACGCAGCGCGCAGTATCGAAACGATCACTTACGCATTGCAAGATGTGCGCTGTGGAATCTTGATATGGACAGACTTCCTAGCTACCGATCAGCGCGTGCGCTGCACCCATGGGAACGAGACTCACCGATTCCAAACCACAGCCCCTCGTGTCCCGAATTTCGCCACGCGCCCATCAGCTGACCATCCTCATCCACCCCCCAGATCTCACCTACTTTCGACGCTACTTCCGGCCCGCAGATATCCTTCATGATATCGCGATGGTCACCATAGCTACACAGCCAGACTACGTGAGTGAAACACTAGAACGTGAATGGCAAGAGACACGTACCCCGTAGCAAAAACCACGATATCTGCCTCAAGTTCCGTACCGTCTTCAAACTTTAGACCTGTTGCCGTGAACCTTTCGATGGCGCTGCCTTGCTTGAGTTTGATGTCACCGTTAATGACGTGCTTCCCCGTTCTGGTGTCTGTCGGGAGCCATAAATAACATCTTGCCAGTTGTACAAGGAAACACTTGCTCAGGTGGTAGCCGCCAGATCGTCCGAGCACGAGGGGTACGATCCCCGCATTATACGGCCCGAGGTTCGTCTTGAAGCCGACTTTTGCAAGACCGTCGTGTAACTCCCTGTTCCACGTGTCAGCAACGCAATGCAGCGACTTTCCTTCGCGAAGCGCATACTTGTCCACGGTCGCAGCAACCTCCGCTACCTTACGTTGTTGGAATAACCGCGCGACGAGACCGGGCCAAGAAGCATTGTTCATATCGGCGAGCTCCGTCGGAAAGCCCTCCGTGAAATCCTCTGCAAAGTGCCACAATCTTTGTAGCGGATCGAGAGTTTGGATTTACGTACCACCGAGCAACATGCTCGCCGCCTTTTGTGAAACCACATAGTTGGATGACCGTTGATACCTGTCATGACATCTCTCACAATAAGACGCGACAGAAACTCCAGTCTACATACATGGTGACATGGATGTCGTGATCGAGAAAGTCCTGAGATATGTCATGCCCTACGAATACGTGTCCATAAGGAACGGAATATATAAATATAGGTATCGGCGCACGCGTCGGAGACATGACAAACCTGAATTGCAAGCGCCGACGACGATCGCCTTGCTGACAGCATAGTCTGTCGCGCTCGTAAAGTTTGCCGAGTGCACGACCACGCCTTGGAAAATTTCCTAATCGTGAACAACGGGCATCAGCGATGTGGTAACGTTGGAGTCGGCGAGCATATGTGCTAACCTTGCCAGGGATATCAGGCGACACGGGGTGACCCCCATATCCCGTGGCAAATATGAGATGACGTGCCGTCAGAGTGCGTTTCTCGGACGTTCCTCTATCAACGTTGATGGTCCACGTTTTTGATGCATCGTTCCAGCACGTCTGCGTGATGGTGCTTGATGTCCACACGTTCAGCTCGAGGAAATGGGCGTATGATTCCAACCAATCGGCGAGCTGTGTGGACAGATCGTTGATCAAAACAGAAACGAGATGGCTTGGGCGGGCGTTACCTTGAGTGCCGGCATATATGTGGGCCATGTGCACGGAAATCTTGTTTGGTTGAGCGCGGCAAGCTAGAAGTATCATCTCCGAAGCTTACGGTAAGTAGGGGGTTTGGTTATACCCTACGAAGGCATTAGTCTAGTTTCCGTGATGCAGACGGACGCACGAACGTACAAGTCGTTCCGTGAAGACACAATGACTTGTATCGATGTCTCCACTGACCGCGCAATCGCGAAATGAGCTCACCCCCAGTAAAGCGATCGCGAGCAAGACTTACCGTATCGCCGATACGGGTGTTCTTGTCAATCACAAGGGTTCGTACGCCAAGATACGTGAGTCGGGCGGCGATTTCAAGCCCTGTGTGCCCAGCCCCCAGGATCACTACCGTAGGATCATTGTTTGGAAACTCAAGCTCTCGCGCGCGGTCCTCAGCCCATGTCCCGTGGTTGGGCACAGAATAGCGCAATGCACCGATCTGATGTTACAATGAAAAAGTGTGTACGGTGCACAGTCGAGAATTTCACCTTTTCAGGAAACTCTGACAAGCTTTCGAGACATGTAAACAAGGAATAGGCCTTCCATTCTCCTCCCGGAAGAGGTACAAGGTATGCTATTCCTGTCCCCTGACCTACCTTGGTCCTAAACCCAAAGTAGAGACGAAGAAAGGCGAGATCTGGCCAAGGTTTCTGCAACGTCGGTGCCCGCAACGCATCGCGACAAATGTGCAAGTCGGTCAAGGACGTCAACGCCAGACGTGCATGGAGCATGCGCGTGATGGCGTTCTTGCCGACCAAGGTGCGGAGATCCCAGGTGAGCGCAAGGATATCCTTCCAGTGTCCGTCGTCGGTGAAGAGCGCGGTGACGGCTTGCACATCGTTTTCTTGTGCAGCCGGAGCAAAAGCTGCGAACCACCTTGTCGCCACCTCGTCTACGCTGACATCAACGGGAGAGTCGACGCCAAGACGCTCGAGGGTAGGGAGAACTACGTTGTGGCCCATGATTGATGGGAACGAGGGAGAGTTGGTGGTATTCTGACGTGGTCAGCTGGGAGAAAAGAAAAAAGACTGAGAATGTACGCGTCGGCTTTGTTCGTCATATGTTTCGAGTATGGCGAAACACGGGCGAGATTAGAATAACCTGCCATGGGATTCGAAGCCGATCGAGACAGTGAGGACGAGCGGGACCCCGTCAACTCTGTTCAGTAATCCGTATATAGTTTCCGTTTTCGGGGGCACCAAACACCAAACCGATCACAATGTTTGCGCAGCCAGTAACACAAACACAACTCTTCGTGAATGGATGTTCGGGTGACGAGTAAGACGCTTGTCTTGAGCCACTATTCACCTTCGGGTTTAATTGCACCTCATTTCCGTCTCTTACATTCACTTTTGTCACCGAGCACTTGGATTCACCACGTTCTTGTACTTCTATTTCACGCATCATGAACGACTCCGAAGCTGCAAGCTGTACGCTCCACAAGGCCTCTCCTTGTCATGACTACACTAAGCACCACGAAAAGTCATTACCACCCTCTCCCCATCTCTCCGGAAAACGTTCGGCATCCAGAACATCTTCATCGCGTTCTTCTCAGGAACGTTTTCGGAACGCCCCCACACCAAAAGAGCTCGTACGCATGCTTGCAGAAGAGCAGGAGACGACACGCGATCTTCAGGAGCAGCTCACACTCAACACGTCGCAACTTGCGTTTGAACAGGAACGTGCCGATACGGCAGAGCGCAAACTGAGGGAGGTCGTGCTACGGTTCAAGGAAGCCAACGACGCACGAATTTCTGCCCAGGCAGACGCCGCCAGGATGCGGGAGGAGTTGAAGCTCTACAGGTGTTCATTGGACGAAGCACAGAAAGAGATCTTCAAGGCGCAAAACGTCCTTAAAGATGTTGAAGGGCGCCGGAGAGAGGCCGAAGAAGAAATCACCAAGTTGCGAAGCAAGCTGAGGAAGATGAACGAGGAGAGGATGATTGAGATTGCTAGAGAAGAGGGCAGGAAGCAAGGACTCCAGGAGGGACTTGAAGTGGGCAAGGACATTGGTTATTTGCGGGGTCGCAACCAGGGGTACATCCACGGACGGTCGACGGCTGACACGATGATGGAACGGTACTTTTCACCTCCATCAGAATCCGAGGTACGGAGATCGCGAGGAGAACCGGATCTCCCGCCCGAGAGCGATCCTCCTTACACTGTGACGACTACACGATTCCCTCCCTCTCGTGGGTCTGCACCATCCTCGTCTTCAACGTCGAGCGAGGGAGAGGTGCCGCGATATTCTGGGACTGGTGATGGACGGACGGCGTCTGCGCGAACGTCGATGTATTCGCCAGCGCAGGCGCATACGGAAATACCTCACGACGGATTTATTCCCGAGGTGGACGCATCGATGATCATTCGGCTGCCACCGCCGCACGAGTTTGCGCGGTCGTCTGCAGGGTCAGCTTCACCTCAAAGACCCGCAGTTCCTGTCCCTGGAGACGTTCCTGTTTTGATGGTTCCAGAGCCACGATCGCCTGGGAATGTCTTGCATGACATTTCTGGAGAACGACACCAACGCAAGGTACGACGGAGGCCCTCGAGGGAGAGCGTGAGTTCTTCTACACGAACGTCTGAGCTCGATATTCTGAACGCGCCCGAACACGTGCCATTGAACCGGACACATCGGTCGAGTGGACTGAGCGTCATTCCCGAGGTAGCAAGCATCAATACGTCGGGGAGTCGAAGCACAAAAGAGGATCGCGTGGACGAGGTGAGTAGATTCAAGTGAAATCGATACCACGCTGAAGAGCACACGGGGGATGTAGGCTGGCTTCGTTCACGTGTCGATGCCTGCGCCATTAAAAGCTGCGGAGATGGCGAGGTCGCTCTCTGTTGATCAGTATTCGCGACCAGGAAGCACGTCGTCGTTTGGGACGGTGAACATCACTGTCCAGCCACCGGTTGGTCGTTGAACTAGTGCGACTGGGATGATACTGATTGGGACGACAGTCGCGACCGGCGTCAGACTACTCTGCGACGACTACGAGACCTCATCTGTTGAGTCCAGCAGACGCGGACCGACCCATAGCACTGCCAGCAGAGACAGACAGCCCGATTGTGATGAGTCTGCCAGACGGACAATTGCCACCAGGGTTTGTGCCAGAGACGAGTTATATCGGCGCGGGGGTGCCACTTCCACCGTCGACTATCGCGTCGAGCTACACGGGGGCAGGTGTCCCGCTCCCACCGTCGACGATCTCATCATATTATAGCCGACTACCGGCCGTGATCCCTCCGCCTTCTGGTGGAGTTGGATCGGACTCGTCGTCGAGCGATGAATAGCGGTGCTAGAGTAAATTGCTTTGTGTATCATTAGTAATCGAGCAACGTTCTTTTTCGCGACGACGATGACGGCGAGGCTCCGTCTGCAGTCAAAGTACAACGTCACGACAGAATGTGAGCGTCATGTCCCCTTGTCGTCGGCGCAACTGAATCTCGCCAGTTCCACATCTCGGTCTGCACTCGGCCTCGGCCTCGGGCGACATCGGTCTCGTCCAGTACGCCATCTCGCATGGCCAGCCCGTAAACTCGGTCCTCGATGGCGTGCTCCCTCTCCACGCCGCATCTGCGGGCGGGAACGTCCTCGTCGTCACCTTTCTCATCGACGCCGGCGCAGATGTAAACGCCCCACGGTGCGCCCATGAATCCCGCCTCATACGCTCCTTATCGCTCACATGCTCCTCTAGTCTCCCCCGCCGTTATTCTGACCGCAACCGCGATACGACCGCGCCCATCGTAGGCACTTCTGGCTCCACGCCTCTCCACTTTGCTGCCGCTAACGGCCATCTCCCTGTCGTCCGCACCCTTCTCTCTCGTGGCGCAATCCCTGATCGCGCCGACAAGCACGGAATCACACCAGAAATTATCGCTCGTCAAAACGGCTGGATCGAGTGTGCCGACCTCCTCGCGCAGGCTGCTCCATCCGCCAGGCCAGGCGAGCGCGAGCAGCGCGCTGGCTCCCTTTGTCCCGTCGACAACATCGAAGCCTCCTTTCGAAAGCGTTTGCATTTCAAGCGCTCCATCGACCACACCCTCGCCACCGCCGGTGCCACTTCCGACCAGGATGCCAAGCCCCCTCCAACTCCCCCAGGCGATATTCCTCCCGCTCTGTCTTCCCGCCGTCCTTCCCTTCCCCAGGCTCTCGACGAGTTATCTCCCGTCAAACCCTCCTTTCCCTCCCGCTCCACCCGGCCCAGATCAGCCGGTACCGGCGCCGAATCTCGCAAATTACACTCCAAGCTTTCCCTCCTCAGCCTTTTCAGGAAACCGAACGCTGACGGTTCCAGCTCCAGCGCTACCCCCCTTTCAGAGTCCCCCGCTCCTTCCTCTTCCCCCTCTCACTCCGCCCCCATCCCACCCTACCGTGCGCCACCATCCGGTACCCCTCCCATTTCCCCCCACAGCACCACAACCCCTCTTTCCTCCTCCCCTCGCGATGCACCTCGTCTCCATTACCAACGCAGCAGCTCCTTGATCAACGTCCGTGCTTATCCCCTTCATCCCGCAGACCTCCACACTGTCTTGTCCGCCGAGCGATCACGTAATTGCTCGGTCTCGGCCACAAGTGCTCCCGATGACGATTCAGATGGAGAGCCATCTATTTCTGGAACACCGATCAAATCCAGCATCCTGCGAATGCACCAGCGTTCTCAGTCTGGCCATGGCTCAGTCTCTCAACCCGCTTCCCTCCCCCGCAGTATCCGCTTCGAGAGGTCTGCCTCCGAGTCCACCTCCCACCCTGCACGCGCCAGAAGCCCTGGCTTTCGCGCCCAATTGGAAAACAGGATGCGCCCCCTCGGTGTCCCTTCGGCCGGCGATCACGAAGACGAGTACGACAGGATACCAGACACTATCGAAGAATCACCAATCGTACCACACGCTGCTCCACCCATCTATGTCAACATTATACTCGATCACGACGACGATCCCGAAGAAGAGTACGGTGTCCCATTGAACAAACCCGAGTTGCATTCCGCCAAAGACCACTCGCCCAACTCCCACCTCCCTTTCAGCATCAATGTGCCCCCGCCCACCGAAGACCCCCTCGCTGAGAGTAGGTTGCGCGGTGACTCTGTGAGCAGTGCCAGCACTACGGCCACTACCTCCACATACCCTCAATCGAGTTCGAGCGATGCCGCATGGAGCATCGCCACTCCCAGCACTCCACAGCACCCCGGCAGCCCACGCATTCGACCCACCGAATATGAGACTGATGCCGAAGAAACAAACCAGCGTGCTCGTAGACTCAACTTGCCATTCGAAATTGATATCTCGACCATCTCATCGCAAGCACAAGCCGAGGAACTTGTGCAGCGCGCTCAACAGTCTATCCTGAATATGCAGCAAGATCTAGGGAGCATCAAGAAAGATGTGGGGACGGGCAGAACGGCTCTCAGCGAGAAGCTCGCTGCTTATGGGGAGAGCCTGGCTATAGAGAGAAGGCTGAAGGAAAAGGCCGCTACGCAGTCGGTAAAGCAAGGCGTGGACCCTGGACGCACTAACGGTGGAGTGTCGCTCTTGTCCGCAACAAAGCCCACGCATATAGATTCCGGTAAGCAGCTCGCGTTTTGGTCGATATCATATCATGCAAACAAACGGGCTTTAGCCACCGGAAAAACGGCGCAAGGACAGCAACCCAAGCACTTGCGTCAGACTACATGGACAGCCACTCGCAACGACTCGCTAGACATTGGGCCTGATCCCCTCGGAGAGACAACAATTCACTCTGCACGTTCACACACGCCCGACGCCGAAAGAGACCTTGCATCTGGTACCCACGCGGGCATCCCCTTGTCCCGCGTATCGACCGCTCCAAGCTATGATTCCACTTCTGCGCGGCGCGGCCGCGAGCGAGACCCATCCCGCAGCTTTCAGAAACTGAGCCGAATGGGTTTTTCCACCCTTGACAATTGGCACCCTTCCCCTGTAAAGGGTCGCGCATCTAGATCACCACCTCCAAGTCTTCGCTTTGGATTACGGACGATCATGCAGAGTTTCCAAGGCAAGTAGGACTTTATTCTCATCATTACATGCGATCGCGCGCGACATTCCCCAAGTTCGTAAATTATTTCTTGCTTTCGCGTTTTTTTTTCAAGTGTATCGCTCCTGCGTTGTTGTCTGTTGTACGATGTATGTATTGTCCTTTTTCCCTTTTTCTCTTGTCTGGGCGTGTATTTGGCACCATGTAAACGATCTGTCTTTTCTTTTTTCCCCCTGGAGGCGGTGCAAGGGTGTTTGTGGCAAAGACGCTAGTAAGTATTTGGCGATGACGTACCAGGAGACAATCGCGCGCGTCCAATATCCCTCGAATTCGTCACCAAAAGACAATAAGAAGAGATAAGAAGATCCATCCGTCCTAGAGACGAGTCTATTCTAGGAACCCCGGAACGGCGTCGTCACATCGAAGGGCCTTATCGCTCCGATACTGTCATCACGGGCAAAGCCCTGAGCGTGTGTAGTTCGAGGGGAAAATATCGATCCAGGGGATTGTCAAAAGACAACGTGTTGCCGATTGTTTTGGGGGCTGTGTTTTATGTCAAGCATCGGAGTCCTTACGTGGGTCGTGGTGGCGACAGAGACGCAGCAATTTTAGAAACGGGTGATGATTGTTTTTTTTTTTTCAACGTCTACGAATTATGAGCTGGTACATGTACAAATAAAAATAGTCGATACGACCGAAAGCCAAGAAAAGAAGAGAGGGAGAGAGAGGGAGATGAAATGCATGTATCTAAAAAAGCACGTGTCTACCAACAAGCGAGGAAGAAAAAAAAAAAAAAAAGAACCAGAGCAGTCAGCGTCTCGTACGCGCGCACCAACTCCGCTTAGAAATAGTCGCCCTCGCCTTCCCCAGCTGCCTCCACCACCGACGGCGATTTAACGCCCGGACACGCCAGCAGATGTTTTCTGCCCGCGTCCGCCCTGCTCAGCAGGATACCGCACCACTCGCAGGGCACCTTGATTCCAAAGTGGCAGGCGATGATGTGCCGTGGAATGTTCCGGCGCTGCATGCTGGGCGAAGTACACTCGTCCCACGCACAGACGATCGTCTGGTCGTCGCACGTAAAGCCGTGCTCGTCCCGCAGGTGGTTCGTGACGCTCCTTCTATTGCCTGCGATGAGCGCTGTGCACCGCGTCCTGCGACCTGTCCATTGACATCGGAACATGTTCGCGCTCGAAGGGTCCCACCGTTCACCTCGCGATTGGAAGATCGGTGCTGTGCAATACACGAGTTAATAAAAAAGAATTAAAAAAAAATTCGATGCAGAGGAAAAAAAAAAAAAAAGTCTCACGAGAAGCCGATACAGGATTACTACTTGACGAAGATTGTGAAGGAGGAGCACCGGCCGGCACAGTTCTACATCCGGATGCCGGAAGAGGGGCCTGTTGGAAGGGCAATATATCGGACCTGGTTGCAAGAGGACCAGCGAAGCTACTGTAATCGCTGTGTCCCCTGGCGGTATCCACAGGATGGCCCCAGGAAGGAGTAGGTTGCCAGGGCGAGCCAGCATGTGGTGCCCAGTTCGATGGCGGCGGACAAGACTCGAATGTAGGGACTGTGCCCGACGTCGCCGGATAGGCTTGTTCTGGCATGGGGTTTGCTATCCCCATTCCCGCAAAGTGGTTCGTCTGTGATCCGTTGCCATTACCACCTAGTGGGCTGAACATGGGATCATCGTGACGATGGACAGGCCAAGCACCTTGTTCGAATACGGGAACGGAGGAAGGGACAGAAAAATAAGTGCCTGACAACGGACTCGCGTTAGTGGCGGGATCAGCAGGCACATGGCTGAAATGGTCGGGTGGTCAGCCCTCGCACTTTGGACTGGGAATCTCATCGTGCACACCTTGCGCGATGGGAACCGCCTGTCCAATGCAAGTCGCTATACGACGACGGTTCTAATGGTTGTTGCGCCGTCCATGCGTATTGACGTCCACGATCGTCTCGGCCGGACGGCGTCGCGTAAGCACCACTGTTCGTGAGTAGTTCAAAACCGACTCCTAAAATGTGGACGGGGTTCTTACTTGTTTGAGTATGAAGACATTTTAAGCCTTGTAAAGTTTGTGTGGTCACTTCAGTGAGGAGCTCCTCGATTGCATACCAGAAATTCTTGAAGTCACTTTATAAAGTGGTGCCATCTGGGCCCTTTGTTCCAGAAGCTGCAGCGGCTCGGAAGTTGGACGTTGCCTACACATCCAAACTTGCACAGATCACACCAAAGTAGACACAAACCACGATACAGCAAGCCTGGTTTTGCTGCATTGGTGCGGAGCGTTAACGGATGCCACCGAGGAACCACATAATGGTCGGCAGCGTGTTCGGTTAACAGCTCGGACACGTTGACAGTCCCAGCTGCTGAAGTACAACATGTTGAGCTGTACGTTGGACTGCAGAAGTAACTACTATGTGCTTACCAAAAATAGGAGGCGGTGACAACGTGGTTGAGATTTGATGGAAGAATAAGACATGAATGGAAAAAAAACGTGGTGGGCGGTGTGTGTTCGTGCTCACCCACACGTTAAGAAGCATCGCTCTGAGCCATCGACGTGCTGAATGAATACGTCTCACCTAAAATTAGCGTTGCGCCAAAGGCACGCAGTACGTACCCCGGCGGAGAGAGAATGATGTTTGTTGGGCTGAGGTCATTGAACGCCGGCGATGCTCAGCATCGGTGAAGTTTTTCAAGCGATCGTCTTCTTGGCGTCGCAGACGCTGGTGGACTCGAGGAGCACAACATTTCACGCGTTTTCTGAGTCAGATCGGTGGAAGGAACGAAGGACGTACACGAGAGATCGAACCACGTCGCGATCCAGATGGCTCCGGAGCCCGCGTTGCCAGATGATCGATCATGTCCATTGAAGCATACCGAAGTCGTCGGTGTAACGCCAGTCGCTGACCTCAAAATCTCGAGCATCATGTCAGTTCACGGGGCTCCACCAGAGTGCGAATGTCGGTGGCACTGCCCGTTTGCACCGCATAGTGGGAGCGAACTACGGCAATACGTGGGAGGGAGACTTGAGGTAACCTTCGCGGGTGTAAATCAGCTCCTATGTTAGCGCGTGAAAGAAACAATCATCAATGACCGTATAACGTGGTACTATCAAGAAGACGGCATGAAACCGCCCTCGTCGGAACAGACTGAATTATACTGCCAAACATTCCCGCGCCTGCGTCACGGTGAAAAGCGGAAACTCCTAAAAGGCGAGACTGCAATGGGACATCGCACAGTGCTGGTGATCATTCCATCTTGCATGAAAAATTGTAGATCGTGATGTAGACGCGAACTATCGTCATGGACACAGGAAGAACGTTACATAGCACATGTTGGCAGAAATAGAGGGAGACAATACTGTGCCTTCAACCTCATAACGACAGCATATAGCGGAGATAACATGTCAGCAGAAATAGATGGAGACAATAATGTGCCTTCAACCTCACACTGCCGACGTATAGCGGGGAAAATACATTAACGAAATAGAGGGAGACGATAGTGTGCCTTCAACCTCATGACGCCAACGTATAGCGGGGAAAAGGAGCTGTAGCTCGAAATACTGTCACAGACAAGCTTGAAAGTTCATCAAAAACAAATCAATGTCCAAGAGTTCCAGCCGAGGACCATAGAAGACACGAAAGGGTCAAAGAAACTACAAAACTCGTCGGTGCCATCCGCGCTTAGTGTCTAGCACTTGCAGCGGGACAAACTCGTCGGTGCTTGGAGATGACGTCCGGACGGGACAGTTTCTTGGAGCACATAGGACAGGTCACTTTGGCCCGCAAGTGACACGTAACTAAGTGCCTTGCAATGCTACCCTGCTGCATCGTTTCCTTGCATCCTGCCCAGTAGCACCTCGTTTGTCGACTGTCAGAACCGCCAAAACCATGAGATGCGTGTAAGTGACGATTCATCTGAGATCTGGTGGCCTGGATCGTGACACCACAGACGACGTCATTTTTCGTCCACTGACAAGGGTACGATGCATCTGATGTTCCCGTATACGGCTTCAATGTGTTATCCAACCGAGGTTGAAAGGAAACAGAGTCGTGGGATAAGGATGTGGGGGTATAATAATTAGGCGGAAATTCAACCATCGGAGTAGCTTGAATGTCCCCAGCGGGCTGGGAGGATTGGTAAGAGTTGGTATATGGGGTTGAGTCGAATGTAGAATGATGAGTAAGTAGAGGGATATCATATGTGGCATCTTGGAGATTACGTGGAAGGTGGAATGGACCGCTAGGGTCGCAAACCTCGGAAGGCTGAGTGAAGCTTGAATTTCCGTAGTTGGTGAGAGAGACGCCCAGGGGCCCACTCCCTACAGGAAAGTGCGAGTGCGAAACATGGGGGAATTGTAGAGTATTCATTTCGTCAAGATATGGCAGACATGACGACCCGGGTGGCCGAGTGTAGTGACTAGGACGCAGAACATTAGGAGGTATCCTAGTACGAGGTAATCTAACTTCTCACTACGTGTGCGTTGCGTTGAAACGAGGGGTCATATGCGGTAGCAAGTGTTCATAGCTGTCGGTAGTAGATAGCTGTCAGAACCTCGACTGATGATCGATACCACACTTACGTGACACTCGCACTGCGACTGTACACCGGCTCGGGGATAGGGAAGTTATAGGTGTAGTGCCGAATTTCTTCATCATAGGGACTAAACTCGAATCGAAGACGTGAGTTGGTACCATCGCCTGAAGCTTGTTACTGACCATGGCGTCTGAGTCATCGCGCAGAATCACGTAGCTGAGATGAGTGGGAGATTGAAATGGTGTGCAAAGACAGTCGAAGTCCCCAGTGGTTGGGGATCAATTCGATGTCAAAGACACATGAAAACAAATGGTGGTGACGGACCTAAAGGAAGAGGGAGGACTGAGGGGGTATATATAAGACACCGCTGAGAAAGGCTATCGGCTAAAAATGACACGGTTACGTATATCTCCCGCAGTGGGGTTATCACATTGTTCCATTCCTGCTACTTAGCACCGAAGAGTACCAAGGAAATGCATGTGGACATACCATTAGAGGGTTGGGGATAAGAGCTAGACATACGCAGGGGGTGGGAACCATCACGCCAATATAATTGATAGATGCGTTGATTTGTAAGAATAAGTGGAATTTATTTGCCTTGCGCAAAACCTGATGTTGCTGTACTGTCTAGTACTTACGACACTATGACTTCCTTGGCCAAAGGGACATGACACCCCCGATATGGGTTTAAGGAGAGGTTCCTTCCGAGAGATAGGCCGCTGACCACAGTGAGATGTTAAAGCAAAAATTAGGTATGAGGATAGGGTAACGATAGATTGGCCCGCAGTGCCGCCCCTACTCGAATTGGCAACCCGGATGCAACACGGTGGCAGATGCGCACGCAGATATTGGCTGACAACGTAATGTTGGCCGACCTCGTTGTATCACGCATGTTAGTAATGACAGCTACGGCAAGTCAGGCCGACGGCGAAACTGCATGGCACCATGAACTTGGCCGCCGTATCGAATTTTGCAAAACCGAAAATTCCAGTGGTTTACGACCAGGGCCCCCACAGTGTGGCCCTCCAGGGTCGTCCGTTTTGTCTACTGGCCTTTGAGTGCCCGAGTCGACGTACAAAAAATAGCATAATGATTCTACGCTCAACGTTATGTAACCTTACAGATATATCAAAAACGCTAGACCGCTTTTGCCCGTGTCCTCTTCGTTTTTGGTTTACGCTTGTTTTTTGGACAAATAAGTTATTCCTAGCTTGATTTACCGTGCAATGACGCTGCTCGCCCAACATGGTCGGAAACCGTCGACACATCCGCGGGCTGCTAAGGAACAAACTGTCACCATGTCAGCTCACATGAGGCCCTGTGTGATCTCCTGAACCGCTGGAGTCAGTCCTCATACCATCAGACGAACTATGGAACTTCAGAGGAGAGCTGGCAATGTCCAATGCACACCCGTTAGTCCGCGACGGAATGCAAGTTGTGTGGTTGCCGCAGATTTGGTAACAACACGATGGTTGTCAGTAGTATAACCTGCCAAGGTTACATTGTAGTCACTGCCTGTGATACCAGGTCCCATTAGTTGATGCTAGGAGGTGGCACTCCGCCAGTATGGAAAGTCTGCATTTGTTATTGGTTGACCGTGTGTTACCCAAATGTTTTTTCCCGTAGAACGAGGCATGGTCGCACTGCACTCACTCAATCGAGGCTGCATTTTTCCCCACTGCTGCCTGCGGGTATGATCCTTCCATATGCTAACTGAAAATCGCTAGCGTCAACCCTGAAGTCAGTCGCTGGCCAATCGACGAGCAGTGGCAACTATTATCGCCGCAATGTTTATTTGTTCGCAAATACAGGTAAATCGAAAATGAAGAGGAACACGGGCGAAAGCGGTCTAACGTCTTTGATTTAGCTATGAGCCAGAGTTTGTTTGATCAGAAGGACGCGTCAACTATAAGCATCACGCGCCAAGCATCTATCCAGTCGCCAAAATCACAAATGAGCTATATTCTGGCCGTCTCGCACACCAATTCCTACTCGCCAGCAAGAACAAGCAACGCCAATGAGACCAAGATGGAAATCATGTGAAATGGGCGGTGGGCGGTGGACATGAGGCAGGGCGAGGGATTCGGAATCCGTAACAACTCCAACTCGGTACTAGGAATTTGCTCCCTTCCAGTCTACTCCTTCCTCATTCAACTCGACGTTGACACTGACCGTTGCTTCCTGTGATCGGCGACAAGTTTCCTGTAAGCAACTTGCAATTTATTGACACTCGTTTCACACAAACTCGTTCAATCATCTGCAGTGCTCTATTCGGAGCGTCTCTCTGACACTCGGAAGGTCACGATGAGCAGACCAGAGTGAGCAAGGAGTTGTAGGAGTGATCTTCAGCTGACATCTTTTACAGACGAATATACAAGATTGCACTGTTTGGTGTCACTGGCTGCGGGAAGAGCTCAATCATCAATCTTCTCGCCGAAAAGCAAATAGCTGATGTAACAACAGGTGTAGAAGCTTGCACCAGACGAGCGCGATGGTATCCAATCTCACTCGGAGAGAAGCGGTTTCGATTGTGGGACACAATGGGATTTAATCAAGTCATAGCAAAGGGCGAGAATCCCCTTTCCCCTTACGAACAGGCCCACGCTCTCTTGCGGAATTTACAGGATGGAGTTGATCTCATTCTGCTCTGTACGCGGAGAGACGGAATCAACGCATCGCTTCGCAACCTCTACTGGCTGTTGAATAGCTTTTTCTACGGCGGACACGCACCAATAGCCCTCATCTTGACCCACTTTGATACCTCTGATATCCTACCCGACCAATGGTGGGAGGGAAACAGGGCTGCTATCGCGAATAGATGTGGCATCCCCCAAACTATTCCGCACGCTTGCATCACCACAATCCTATCCTATCCCGTATGTGATCAATCCAAGCAAGCGTTGAAGGCGCTATTGCTGGCGCATGCTACCACCCCCACCCCAGTACATCTCGATCTCTCAGACACTACTGTAATGGGAAGCTTAAACGTTCACTGCCAACTAAGCGTTCCAGATGCTGCAGCATTGGCGGAAAGGTTTACGTCGCATAAACAGCCCTTTCACGCAATTCTCTTTGGAGAAGCCGGCGTTGGAAAAAGCTCGGTCATCAATCTTCTCGTCGATCGTCAGGTAGCAGATATCTCATCTGGACTGAAGAGCTGCACGCTGGACTCACGCAGCTACAAGGTCAATACTGGATTGCATCAGTTCCTGATCTGGGACACGGTCGGCCTTAATGGGATGACAAATGACATGCTCGGAAAGGTCACGGAGAATGTTATCGGAAAGGCGATGGAGAATGCTGTTCGCCTAATTCGCGACCTGCATGCACAAGGCGGCGTCGACTTGCTTGTGTACTGCAGGAAGAATGACCGCGTCTCTCCTGCGGAATTGCATACCTTTAGACTGTTTCATGAAATCCTCTGCGAAGGTCAAATCCCTGTCGCTTTCATCGTCACGCACCTTGACTCTAAGAAGCAAATGGAGGAGTGGTGGGAAAAGAATGGGGAAGACCTTGTCAAAGCTTGCAACATGAAGATGAACGCGGTAGTTGGGCATGCCTGCATCACGTCGCAAGCGTTGGATGACGAAGATGACTTCAAGCTTAAGGATAGACTCTCGTTATCCAGACAATTAGTTCAAACCATGCTAGAGGATTCGATCACTTTTGGTAGCGCCTTTACCAAGGACGAGGGAACCTGGGTCATGTCGTTCTTGAGAAAGCTTGCGGAGATGGTTAGAGCTGTAAACCCCAACTCACCAAAGAAAATAGCTCTCAACTCAAAGACACTCATGGACCGCTGCGGGTTGACCAAGGAGCAAGCCGAGGAATTGATTAGGTTACTCAATGCCCGAGGTTAGTTGCTGTATCTTATTACACCCTGGTTCACAAGTGGAAGCAGGCCTTTGAGACCAATCCAATACAACTACAGACGGCTGCATATTTTCTGGTGAATATATTGTACAATTGCATGTGTTATAGTGTTTGTAGTACATACATACCCCGAGTGAATCAAGACATATGTAGACTCCGTATCATCAATTTGCGAACAAGCCTTTGCGTGTCCTCGTAGGTTGTGCCCAGGTGTATCCAGGAGGGGTGATCCGGGTCCCAAGTGTTCACGCAGACGGTATCTGCGAATGGGACTTGGACAGCATTTTTGAGATCCTCCCCGTTCTCCTCCAACCACTTTTCAGTGGATCCACGGCGATAGTCGGCGCTGCTGATAACAAGCACCAAAGGGGTCTCTTCTCGGCAGAACGCCTTCGAAATGGCACGTAGATGCATTACTTGCTCGCTCGACAGCCGCCCACGGCGTTGCAGTACATGACGAGGTTGGCACCTCTCTGTCTTAGGCGCGTGTTGATCGTACGCCAAGTCGATATATCATGTTCCAACCCAAGAGTGTCGTAAAACCTGAGCATAAGAACAGGAGAGTGCTTGTGGGGATCTTCGGAAATCTCGGAGAGAGAGATCGGGTGTTCCGCAATGGGTGGACGAACGACATCGATGCCGTTGCCTACGGGGGCGTCAACTCTTCCGATAAGCATGTTCACAAGTGAGCTTTTCCCTACGCCGAGGGATCCGAAAATGACGATGTTCCGGGATTCCCTGCACCAAATCTGAATCGCTCATGCCGGCAAGGCGACATAGAACTTACTCTTGTCGAGTAGTCAAAGACGATGATAGTTTGCGGCGTTTTAAAAGACGAACAAGGTCCAAAGAGTACAGTAATATGGCATCCAGAGACGGATTCGAACGCCAGTGGGGAGACATCTGGTCGGGGAGTGGGCAAGAAAGAAGTCTGAACCACCAGCTTTCAAAGCCGAAAGAGGGCGATGCAACGGCACCCGCGGGACCTAGAATTTCGAGACTTGAGACTCTGGATGAGTGAAAAGAACGCGTAGGAGGGCGCACGGATGCAACGTGTTGCCATACGTTTCGGACATCTCACATCAACTAGCGAGTGCGTATTGGAATTGCTACGCGGAATTGACGAAATCGACCTCGATAGGAAAGATAAGAAGCGAGTGAGTTCCCAATTGACCAAATCCAGCCAGAGGAGTCTGAAAATGCCGCGGTATAAGAACCTCGTCAAACCTTAGTTTGAACTTTCCATTGTTCCCTCACAATCCTCCCAACCATGGCAAAAGTTTATGTTGGGTGAGCCATTCGCTGCTCGTCAGGTCATACTGTCACGACTCACTCATCTCTAGTAATCTAAGTTGGGGCACCAACGACGACACCCTCAAAGAGGTCGGTATTCTGCGGTTTTGTGCGGCCTCGTAGCTCAAATCGTCCATCGTTCCCTTCGAACACATGAAATGAAATAAATAGGCATTTTCTCAGTATGGCCAAGTCACCGATGTGCGCGATCTTGTCATGGATTCTCCCTATCATTGCACGACGATGGGTTGAGACTCCCTTTCTGCATTGTTTTGCTAAATCGAGTTTATGCATATCCCTCAAAATCGACATATCCATGATGTTATCGTCGTTCCCAAAATAGTCGATCGTGATGAAAGACCGGGAAACGGGTCGTTCTCGTGGTTTTGGTTTCGTCACTTTCAACTCCTCAGATGAGGCAGATGCTGCCATCAATGCTCTGAATGAGCAAGAACTTGATGGCAGACGAATCAGGGTTAACCTAGCAAACGCCAAACCTAGCGGTGGTGGCGGCGGTAGAGATGGGGGCTATGGCGGCGGAGGTGGCGGTTACAGAAGTAGTGGTGGCGGTTACGGTGGGGGGGGTTATGGCGGAGGTGGAAATGGAGGTTGGTGATCCGCTCGCCCCACCTCACCTCGCGATACCAAAACGCACGAATAAATCTCTGTACGACGGACTGGCGAAGTTTGGTGCTCGTTGGTGATGATGTTTGCAGCTGTTTCTTGTACATGTTACGAATGTTTACGATTGTCCGCTTGAACAAACACGACCGGGCCATAGCATTGAGGGTTACACCGCCACGACATGTTATCGAATCCTTTGTAGCAACATTCAACGGCGCATCTCACACTCCCTCTCAGTTAGCCATTAACGAGTTGAACTGTGCTAACCAACCGTGTCCCCCTCATAACATATAGGACGACGACAACAATGCACGACGTTGGCAACTGTTGATTCTGCCTAACTTTGGGACTTGCGATCCCTATCGTTGTTGTATGTTGTTCTCTTATGGAGACCAACTTCATTTCAAGCATCTTATTTTCAGGGTGATTCGTTTACTGGCACGATGTCATGATGAACAGGGTAGAGTGAGCGCAGCATCGGAGTAATAACCTCGACCAATCTCATCTGCAGACGGGAGTACATTAAGATAGCTTTGTTCGGTGTTTCTGGTTGCGGGAAGAGCTCAGTCATCAATCTTCTCGCCGAGAAGCAAGTGGCAGACGTGGCGGCAGGCATGGAAACCTGCACTAGACGAGCGCGATGGTATCCGAATCTCGTTTGGAGAGAAGCAGTTTCGATTATGATACGACGGGGTTTAATCAAGCCGCAGCAAAGGGCGAGAATCCCCTTTCCCCTTACGAACAAGCCCATGATCTCTTGCGAAATCTACAGGATGGAGTCGATCTCATCCTGCTTTGTGCGCGGAGAGACGGGATCAACGCATCGCTTCGTAACCTTTGCTGGCTATTGAACAAATTTTTCTTTGATGGACACGCACCAACAGCCCTCACCTTGACCCACTTTGATACCCTTCCCCAGAATTGGTGGGAAGAAAATAAGACCGCTATCACCAACGGATGTGACATGCCAGAAACTATCCCGGACGCATGTATCACTACGGTTCAGAGTGCGCGATCCGACACCGTCTACGACCGGTCCAAGCAGCTGTCGAAGGCGCTATTGCTAGCACCCGTTACTACCCCTACCCCTCTATGTCTCGATCTCTCATCTATCCCCGCAGCGGCGGAAGGGTTAAGCACTCGTTGCGGACTGAGCCTTCTTGATGCCACGGCACTGGTAGAGAAGTTCAGTTTACCGAGACGATTATACCATGAAACACTTTTCGGAGACGCTGGCGTTGGAAAGAGCCCGATCATCGTTCTTCTGGCTGGATACCGAGTAGCAGAAGTTTCTTCCGGTGTTGGGCTCCACACGCTGGATTCCTGTTCCTACGATATCAATACCGGGTTACACCAGCTCCGTGTTTAGGACACAGTCGGCCTCAATGGGATGCATATAGGGCACGGTGTGTGTACAAAAGCCATAGAGAACGCTGTTCGCCTTATTCGTGATCTGCACCGTCAAGGGCGGAGTAGACTTGGTTATATTTTGCAGAGGGTTTGGCCGAGTCACGGCTTCGGAAATTGAACAGCTTGAGACCCTTACATGGATCCCTTTGCGAAGGTCAGGTTCCAATCGCATTCATTATCACGCGCCTAGTGTCATCCCCTTCCCTACGAACAGGCATATGTCTTGCGAAATCTACAAGATGAGTCGACCTCATCCTGCTCTGTACTTGGAAGAACGGGATCAGTGCTTCACTTCGTCGCTTCTACTGACTACTGAAAAGCTTTTCCTTTGATGAAAATGCGCCGATGGCCCTCGTCTTAATTCACTTTGATATCCTTCGCGACTCGGAGCAATGGTGAGAAAAAAAAAAGATGCCATCGCCAAGAGCTGTGACATTCCACAAGCGATGCCTCACGTATCATTCAGAGCGGTGGACCCTTGCAAACCAATTTGTACAATCAAACGAAACAAGCACTGATGGCGTTACTGCAGCAGCCTACTACTCTCACCCGGTTGCGTCACGATCTCGGTTCAGACGCTACAGCTACGGGGAACTTGAACGTTCATTGCCAACTAAACCCTTCCAGTGCTACGAAACTAGTGGACAAGGGCACGACCATTTCAAGCTATCCTCTTCGGAGAGACAGGCGTCGGAAAGAGCTCGGTCATCGATCAATCTCCTGAATGGATATGAGATTGCGAAGATTTCGGATAGTCCACTTAGCTGCACGCTAAGCTTCCGCCGTTATAGCATCAACACAGGATTACACCACACGATCGGCTTTGACGGTGTCTCAATAAACCCGAAGCAAGATATCCTCGAGACGGCCACGAAGAATGCTGTCGAGCTGATTCGTGCTTTACGCGAGCAAGGCGGCGTCGATTACTTGTATTCTTGCAAGAGAAAAGGCAAGCCCACAGCTTCGGAAAGGAACACCTTCAAACTCTTTTATGAACTCTTCTGCAAAAAGAAAATTCCAGTTGCATTCATCATCACGAATGCCGAATTTGAAGATCCCGATGGAGTAGTGGTGGATGCAGCATGAGAAGGAACTCCTCCAAAGTTGCCAGTTGGAGAATAATGAAGTAGCTGGTCACGCCTGTATAACCTCGCGAGCTCTGCCTGGGTTCGAAGAAAAATTTTCCCTGTCTAGGCGGTTAGTTCAAATTATGCTAGAGGATTCGGTCACCTCTGGGTCCGTCTTTAGCAATGATGAGAAGAGCTGGCTCGTGTCAGTCTTGAAAGGACTATACGAAACGATCAGGGCTATCATGCCGATGAAGCCCCGGAGGAACAAAGTCGACAAAGTCAAGAACCTTCTACGTAGTTGTGGGCTGTCCCCGAACCAAGTCGAAGAATTGTTAACTGTATTCCATTCAGCGGGTCAGTCTTCATATACCGTGTATCCGACTAGGCTTACGCTGAGAGATTAGACCCGATACCGAATTCCTAGGGATCGCCAACCTATACCAATTGTGGCATGTACGCTATACATATATTCACGCACTAAAACGATCTCACATGTAATCAGCAACTTGAAATGAACTCGGACAAAGTTCTTAGTACAACGGTGATCAGCGATTCTCACTAGCAAGAGCGTCCTTTCGGAGAGGGCATGCCTCGTCAGACACTAGATGGCCGCATGCATGACTATAAGCCGAGATCATTGGTCGAGTTTCAAAACTCTGACAATAGGTTTTACGCCTTTCACTAGTACTCAGGATAGGAAGTCGTTACGTAGTTGTCGAGGTTGTTGAACCCTTGTACATCTTGCGAGGATCGATCGAAATTTATGAACAAACAACCTTGCTATCAGAAAACACCTAAATCTCATCTCCTGACAGAAGGTTTCGATCAGAATTTTGCTTCAGTTGTACACAAAGTAGTACACGAGAGAAATAAAAGAGGCGAAAAAAAGACATGCAAGCATCTCATTCTACAATTACAACTGCATGGGCTGCCTCGAGATTCGAGCAAGGATAACAAGCAGTGGTGAAAAGAAAGGTGGGCGGGGAAAAAGGATCGATTTTGTCAACTGCCAAATTCCGCAAAATCAGAACACGAACAAGTCAGCACGAAGTTCACATACCGGACTAGTAGCCGTATCCGCCTCCACTCTGTTGCTGGTACCCGGGGTATGCGCCGTACCCCTGTTGGCCACCGTAAGCACCGAAGCCACCACCTGACGAAGTTGTAAGAGCCCAACAACTTGCATGAAAAACATGGAAACATACTTTGAGCAGGGAAACCTCCACCGTATCCCGCGGGGTAAGCCTGCCCACCCGGATAACCGGCACCTAGTTTCGTAGCAAGTAAGTGTATCAAAAGACGTTGCTGCAGTTAACAAGCTAACCACCTTGGCTACCATAACTTCCACCAAAGCCAGGAGGGGCACTAAAGCCTCCACCTCCGCCGGCACCGCCACCACGAGCGTTGGCCATGTTTACTTTGACCCTCCTGCCATCTAGTTCGTGATCATTGAGGCCGGCTATAGCAGCGTTTGCCTCATCCGAGGAGCCGTAGGTAACAAATCCAAAACCACGCGAACGGCCGGTATCACGGTCGCGCATAACAATGCTCTGTATCCGACAAAGATGACCAAGGATGGCAGTGTTGCGGCAATAAGCTTTCTGATGACGAGATAGGAAACAGCGCGCACATCGAGCACTTGTCCGTAATTTGAAAAAGCCTAATTTTTGGACGGTTGCGGGAACGCGAGAATAAAGCCATGCAAAGTAAATAGATGTAAGAGACATTCATTCAGAAACAAACGAGACGACATAGCAAGGGACCAATTTCTAATCCCCGCTATAGTAGTCAACACTGACTTGTCGTAAAGCGTCATCGGTTGTATTCCAACTCAAATTTCTACAGACGCAATAGCAGGAACAAAACCAATGAATCAGTTTCGATTTCCTCCGCCAAAGACAGAAGAAGCTCGAGTTAGATGTGTTCAATGCGAAGGTAGACTGACCCAACGTATATTTTGGAGGTCATGATGATGGGACTCGGAGACGAGAAGGGACTGACAATACACTAGATTTGGCTTGAAATCGTCGTACAGGAGACGGAACGTAATGAGACCCAGAAACACAGAACGCCAAGGGACGTGGACGTGCGAGAGAGGGATAGAATGAAATGGGGGATCGAAGACGCCCCTCTTTATAATTCGCCCTCTTCCAAGTTCAAACTCCGGTCTGAACTCTAAAGATCTAGACTCTGGTTACCTTTTTTGAGCCGATGATCGAACCACCTTCGTGGGGAAGCCGCTCGCATGAATCTGACATGTGTAGAAAACGGGGTCACAGTGTTACGGTCAACACTTGGAGAACTCGCCATCGCGCCAGTCGGCGGTCAGGTCGTCGGTGCTAGGCAGCCCCTTGTTATCAATTTCAAATGAACCAACTTGGTGATTTGCCCGTTTCGGACTGAGCCTTAGCACTCTTCCCTCATTTCCGTTCACAACTAAGCTTATCGATTGGGTCATGAGAGAGACGTGGAGTGGTCGTGAGCTAACTAGATGAGTACCCGGAATGCTTAAAATGACTATAAAACAACTATTCGATATTCGCCAACGACAGACTTCTCGAGGAAACAGATAGATCATTGCAGATATGCTGAATGAGGAATGAAAACAGAATGGAGATCCACGTGACAGAGCCGAATCAGGTGAATGAAACATAGGGAATCAGCATGTAGAAAAAACAGAGAAACGAAAAGTGAAAAATGCCTTGTACTTTATCTTCCCCATCAAGCCTCACCTTGTGGCTCACTGTCTGCCGCCGGTGGCGTCGCGACTGCGCTGCTGTCTCCCCATCTCGCACCAACCACCTCCATGAAACTCTTTCTCTTACGCTTCTTCTCTTCGCGTTCCTTGTCCTTCTCGGTCCGTTCGGTGCTTGTCTCCCCTGAATTTCGTGCGGTTTCAGGTGCGCTTGAACTTCCACCAGCATCAGTGCTGTCTTTCACACCGCTCTCATCATTGTTCTTGTCCGTGAACTTGACACTCGCGTCCCGCCGCAACACGCCGGCAATACCAGCAATGCCAGGAATCCCCTGTATTCCAACTCCCTTTTTGGGAGCTGAAAGGGAAATTCTCCTCGCCAATCGTTGGAAGTTTTGGGATGAGATTCGTTTTCTCTTGCCTTCCGCGTCGGGAGTGGAGGATGAAGACGGTGCGCCCGTAGGATCTGGCGTGGACACTCGTGGAGGAACGGCGACCGTATCAAAGGTAATAGCCGTAGGGAGGCGAACATGGGTCTGTGATCCACTGTCAATAGACCGCGAATCCTCACTCTTTGGGAATGCAATAGGTGCTGGTGCAGAGGATGCCGGGAACGCAACTGATGTTGCACCATCTGATGGGACAGAACCTGGTCCCTCCGGTGCAGAAGGGAAGGAAAAAGCCGGGAAGTCTTTGGTTGGTACAGATGGGGCGATGCTATCCGCTTTGGTACTAGCAGTGGGCTTGATTGACGGCGCACGGATGGAAGCAGTTGGTGCACGATCAGAGGCAGCAACTGCACGTGGCGAGTCAGAAATAAATGCATCTGC
Source organism: Solioccasus polychromus (assembly GCA_038090335.1). Taxonomy (NCBI): domain Eukaryota; kingdom Fungi; phylum Basidiomycota; class Agaricomycetes; order Boletales; family Boletaceae; genus Solioccasus; species Solioccasus polychromus. The sequence goes on from JBBPMM010000006.1 coordinate 59,519, forward strand.
AACAGGGGCATTGCCAGTCTCGCTAGGCTGAGCGTTGATAAGCGAAATGTCATAGCCTTCAGCAGCACCGGATGCCGTCGCGGAGGAGCCAGGGACAGGAGCGCCGGCATCGATATGATCCGCCCACAGTGACGCAAATAAACCATCTGTCCGTACAAGGTCTTTGAAAGGCCCCGATTCAACAATTTGACCATCTTTGAAGACCAAAATTCTACAAAGTTTGGTTAACCATTCATTATTCGAAACCACTCATGAACTCACTGGTCCACTCCTTCCACACCATCGAGCCCGCTCGTGCCAACTTCCCAAACTACGGTTCTATTACCTATGAGTGCACGATCCAAAGAACCCTGGATGAGGATAACCTTGGCATCTTTATATAATGCACGTGAGAGAGCTTTAGTGCGGTCTTCGGAACAGACATCGGGAACAGCGGCAATCAATGAACGGAGCGAAGCGAGGGAAAAGGACGGGATGGGAACCCCGTTAAGGTAGATGGTGCCAGAGTCAACATCGTAAAGTCGGTAAAGAGCCTTCGAGATACTCGACTTCGTAGAACCTGGTGCGCTTATAACGGCGGTGATGGAGGAAACTGGAAGAACGAATGAAACACAATCAAGGGTAGGAACCGGCTCCTCCGTATCGGTGTAGGGATACGTGAGAGACACATTGTCTAAATTTTACGTTAGTGCAACTGAAACCAAGAGAGCCAGGTATACATACCAAATTTGATTTCAATACCACCACTCCCATCAACAACGCCTTTACCATGAATAACCCCCGCAGGTTTGTCAAGCACCCTGAAGATGGATCTTATATCACCTGTAGCAACTCGCAATGAAGGGGTCCATGTGAGGGGGAGGAAGAGGACACCCCAATACCATATCCACGCAACCCAAGCACCGGGACTCCAAATGTCCTCTGTCACACCTTTAGCGATGTACAAGCTACCGAGTAAGAGTGCACCCGAGGCAAGGAGGGCTTGAATAAATGCCAAGGCGGGGGCCCATGCAGAGGGAACTGAGGGGCGGTAAGTGAGACAAATCACATATCCTATAAGACATGGTAAGGCTGTAGTTGGGCCAAGACGATTCGAACACACCGTATATACCCAAGGCAATCAAGACGGCGAGACCAAACTCCCAACCAAAGAGCACTGCAAGCACAACCGCACCAATCGAGTCATCATCAATTACGGCCCCAAGAACCAAGACCGCATCCAGGACCTTCGTTATGGCACCATTTGCTGTAGCATGCAGGTCCTCTGGAACCTCGATCTTGTTAGGGCCAAGGGCGAGGCCGAATACGTGATCGGTATAATGAGATGACAGAATATCATCGGCACTAGCACCAAGGCGAGAAACAAGGGTCTTGGTGAGGTTTGGAATTCCACCGTTAGAAACCAGCAAGTGCAACAGAGTGAAGACAAAGATATATGTGTACGGAGACGTGCCAAGGGGGGTCGATATTGGGACAGATGATGAAGTAAGGAATGTATTGAGAGCGGCCCCAAGGGAAAGTGGAACAAGAGGGGTGATGACTCGAGTCAAAGTGTGAAGCAATGTGATCGACAACTGATGGACAGTTCATCAGATCAGAACGGATGACATTGCTAAAACTCACGATGAGACTCTTGGCAGGGAGAATGTAGGGTCCCAATCGCCATAAGATAGCCAACGATGACCCAGACTTGCAAAGACCGGTAAGCACCGATGCAACACAAAGGAATACCATCTCACCTGCTGGCGAATCGTCACAACATTGCCGGAGTCGAGATGTCCATGGGCAGTAAAGGTGCCATACTTGCCACTCTCACCACCTGGAACTGCCTCTGTACTCTCCTCCTGGAGAAGTACACCTGATTGACCAACAAGGGGTGCACCTTCGGCCTCTGCAACTTCGGGGTGCAACTCGGCGGGGAGATAGACAACGCGAGGTGATAAAAGGACGACGAAGAGGGGAACAAGGCAAATGGCACGGAAGAGCGGAGTAAGAAAGTGAATTGTCTCCGGAATGCACTTTGAAAGCTGTGAACTGTCGCAGATCTTCCTCGGGTCTGAAGCCGACGGACGAAAATAAGTATCAGGAACCTTTGCAGATATATTTGTACTCACCACGTGTTGCGGCAGAAAGAACAAGGAGAACGACTTGTGCAATATCAAGCGCCAGTGCTACAAAGATGGCTGCTTTGACGCGCTTGCGAGACCAGATCTCGATGTTGTTCACGTCCTTGTAAGCTCCGAGGGCGGCGAGAGCAGAGTAGGTAATAAGACCAAGAAGAGATGCCAACTCGACACCAGTTCCAGGTGTCCAAACACGATTGAAGATGGCGTAGGCCACATAAGCGATCCCATCAACCAGGAAGGAAAGGGCGGCAAGGGAAAGGAGGAAAAGGATAAGTGATTTTCTTGGGACGCGCGACTGGACGACGACGGGAGTGATGGGGGAAGGTGAGGGAGGAGACAACGGCTTGGATGGGAGAAGAGAGAGAGTGGTGAGGAAGACGACAGCAGGAGATGAGACCCGCAGAGCAAAAAGAGCGGAAACAAGCGGAGAAGCCCCCACAGCTGGGAGCGTAGCTGCGGCGATGCCGTAGAAGATTGTCTGACGCGTCGCCATCGAATAAGACGACGACGAGAGTGTTCTGTAGGTCGTGAAGAAGATCGTTGTCGTCGTCGCGGTCGTCGTCGTCGCCGGAGGGAGAGAAGGGGTGACCCCGTCAGAAAGGCGTGCGAAACAGAGATGGGAGCGTGCTTGCCTTTTGAGCTTGATATGTGGCTGTGCTAGTACTGTACAGTGACCCGACGACGACGCGAACAAAGCTCTACGAAAGCGGATAAACATCCCAACTGCGGCCTCATGTTTTCCAACACTGTAAAATTGTAAACACGTGTAGCACGCGTTCCTCCCCCGTCTCGGCAAGCACTGGCGGCTACTTGTGCCCGAGGATACTCCTCGTCACCTCAGAGTTGAGTTCGCTCATCGGACGGGTCACCTTCCCACAGGAACGGTGGATCCAAGCTGACAGTGATTATCCTCTTGTCGGCGACTGAAACGCTGGTTTGACGTTTCAGATCAATGATTGCGCCTCAAGATAACCCTCCCCCTTGTGAGAATGCGACAAACGTGGGTGGACGGCTAACGTACAACCATATCGATCTCATGAATGTTATCACTTGGCGCTACTTATCTATATAATAATCGCTCGGTTCTTACACGACATCGAACCACCTGACATCACATCGCAGTCCCTTCGAATTCTTCCTCTCGCCTTGTAACGAGCGAACACCAAAGGTACCGGAGCTGTGCAGTTTGTCAAATTGTGGCCTAACCGGTGCGTGGTTTTACTTCTGGCATGATGCGCATGACGCACTGCCTGGCCGTTTGATGTGAGCTATAATAATATTGCTGTACACCCGCATTTCCACAATAGACTGATCCAGATCGAGTGAATAAGTTGCCCTCACTCCTGCCATGTCCTGCATGGTCCAACATCCACCACTTTCCCCTTTGGCTCGACTCACTGTCTGGCCGACAACCAATTGCCACTACGAATATTCGTTCTCTGTTCATCGATAAAGTTGTCAACACGCACTAGTACGCTGAATGTCCTCGTCTGGTAAGCATACTCCCATCCAGTCTACGCGATGTATCCATTGCATACTGCAGAAGCGTTCAATATAATCCTCTTCGGAGAAACGGGTGTCGGAAAAAGTTCCGTTATTAATCTCCTCGCAGGAGAGCCCGTCGCTACAGTCTCCTCCGATGTCGAAGGTTGTACCTTGCAATCCACGAAATACATCTTCCCCATCGATGGAACCGAAGTCAGGATCTGGGATACAGTCGGCCTTGAGGAACCCACGCTCGGCGTCAATGGGTATCTGGCTGCAATCGAAAAGGCCCATGCGCTCATCCGTGACCTGGGTACCGCAGGGGGCGTCGACCTTTTGCTGTTCTGTATAAGAGGCAGCAGGATAACGGCAACGACCCAAGGCAACTACAGGCTCTTTTATGAAGTTCTCTGCAACAAGGAGGTCCCAATCGCCTTGGTCGTCACCAATCTGGAGAGGGAAGAAAGAATGGAGAACTGGTGGCAGAGGAACGAACAGCACATAGAAATGTATGGCATTCACAGTGTCGGACATGCGTGTGTCACTGGGATCATGGAAGACGAAAAGTATAGTGAATCCCAAGCGACGTTACGCAAGCTTCTCTTGTCATTATTGAACAACAGACGACGGTTCTCGATGCAACCAGAGTCATGGCTTGCGAGACTGCTGGCAGGTCTAGCAGGCTTTCTGCACAGCAAGAGCCCGCCGAAGGGCGAGAAGATGGTCCGCACATTAGTCAAGCGCTGCAATATGGACGGAGAAACGGCGAAGCGTTTGGCGAGCTTACTCACTCAGTAGTTTAGTGCAAACACACTAGTCCGTAATCACGTCGACTTTTTAGGTTTCTACAATAGTGAAGTGCCTGTGAGAGGCGTCGCTGTATCCGCTTCCAACGGCACTCTCCGACCTAACCCGCGCCTTGCATCCGTCGTTCCTTTATTCACATACGTTTGTATCTACATATCACTGCTTCTACGCCCCGCCGTATCCATTTCATTCCTTGATCACAAAATTTAGTATGCATCAGTGGAAGCTTTGATTCCTGTTCTTCAAAAGATATCCCTATGCATGTTCATCCCCTGGGACATGTGTACGACTCCATACTCACCGTGACCTACTCTGAAGCACAGGCAACTACAAGTCGGCTATCTTCAAGAGCACAAGTCCGATTTCATACTACGGCCTCGGACACTTCTCCATTGATTTATTCCGGATATACACGGGTGATCCAAGATCCCGACTCCTGAGCTTGCGGGCATCAACAAGCCAAGCAATTGGCTCGACCTTCTTGTGACGTTACGCATCTTTATCATCGGAAATTCGCTTTACCCGAGAACTATACGATGGCCTTGCAACGGCGTTCAAATCCTGATCCGTAGAGCGTTGATAGTAAATTTACTAGCTGTCCCTGGTGTCTGGAGGCATGGTGGTGTTATCCAGAGTATCTGATGTTGATCCCAGAAATATTCTTGCTCCCTCGAATGCAGTACAAACCCGAAAGTCATCTCGTCATTGCAGAGAATAATGCCTGTTGAAGGTAAACATAGTCGTCTTCGCTTTGCCACCGGCCTCACCTAACTTCGTTTCCGATGTCTCTAACGATATTCGTAACATGTCAGGTTACAGAATTTCGACCCCTTCTTTTCTCAGACGGTCTTGTAGCAACCAGAATTAGAGTTATAAATTACTTGTGTGACCATATCAAATAATAGAGGACCGTCAGTCTTCCTGTGCCGGCAGTCACATGTTGATATTTCTGTTATCACGACAAATCACCGTACGAGAGAAAGATGCAGGTTTACATTTACGGGAAAAAAGGAGACTTAAACATAGGCAGCGGATGTGGGCATGACTAACACGTTGGTCCCCGCTTCTAGCATGCCAGCCAGATCATCAACTATCTTCCGATCCAATTTGCAACGTTTTGTTAGGACTTTGACGATGTCCTTTCGCTTCACCTCCCTCTTCAAGGGGGCAAACAGACCAAACATGCGCAAAAACTCGACAAGCCACGATTCTGGAGGCATGTAAAATATCCCGTCTCCATTATGTCCCTCCAATAATCTAGCAATGTTGCGGCGGGATTCAGAGTACTTGCTGTGCGTCGGCAGTCCGGTAACGCAGGCGTGACTCGCAACCTTGATACCGTATTTCTCCAGACTCTCCACGTTTCTTGCCCACCAGCCCTCCATGTCGACTTCCCGCTCGAGATGCGTCACGATTGCTGCGATTGGGACTTTGGATCTGCAAAGCACTTTATAGAACAACCTATAGTTGCTCTGAGTCGTTTCAGTGACTCGGTTGCCACGAATACAAAGGAGCAGCAGGTCAACATCTCCTCGCTGTGCAGGTGGTTAATCAGCTCGTAAGCCTACTCTATCACAGGAAGGTAGTCGTTGCTACCCATTTCGGGCTCCACGAGGCCGACTGTGTCCCAAATATGAAAGGTTCGACCGCCGACGGGGAAAGTATATGGCTTGAACGACATGGTACAACCCTGGACGTCTGGCGAGGTCTCTGCAATTGTCCTCCCAGCAATCAGGTTGATCACCGAGCTCTTTCCAACACCTACGTCTCCGAACAATATGACGTTCAGCGATGAGCTCATGGTTAATCTATCGGGAGTTTAGATCGGGTCCCATCGACTGACTTGCAATGTACATACGACTAAGCTTCAGGCAAGGATGGCAAGATGGTGATTTCGACTAAGCGCTGTACCTAGAAAGTACTGAGACGACAAAAAGTGCGGGGCTAAGGAAACTGGTGGTGGGGTTGAGTGGAAAGAGGTGTTTGTTTGGGGAGAGTAGTGGACGCACGCTCTTTCCTCGACTGGTCCAGACTATGATCCTCGGGGACTAGTCGCGTGGCTAGAAGAGGGTCAACACGCGCGCGGAAGGAACGTGCCAGGGTTCCTATCTCGGACCACAATTCGAGGTCATTGGATGCGAACGACCATCAGCTGGGAATGCAGTAGTACGCATAACGGCGATTCTTCAACGGAGCAGAAGATGGACATTTTTCTCTGAGTTGATAAAATCGGATGCCTTAGGGGTGAGCAACCCCGACAGACAGTCGAGGCGCTGAGTGGTGTTAGGGTCTGCACGTTGAATTTGGGCGACATCGCGCATAGCAAACTACCTCCAGCTTACAAGCCATGAGGCCCTTGCGCTCTGCAGGTGGTAAACACGAGGTAGCGACATTGTATTGGTACACCGCTAACGGCCGCGAATTGAAAGCGTCGCCGACATCGTCGCTAGTTGGCAGTGTTCTACACAGGACAAAATTACGTATATTCGAGTGTGATCCTGAGAATTCAAATTGGCAAGGGAGGGCAGCGGTGTAAATGGAACAAAACTCAAATCATGACATTGTGTGACCGTATCAAATAACAGTGGACCGTCAGTCTTCCTGGGCCGGTAGTCACATATTGATATTTCTGTTATCCGTACGAGAGAAAGATGCAAGTTTACGTTTACGAAAAAAAGGAGACTTAAACATAGGCAGCGGTTGCGTTCATGACTGCATGTAGGTCCCCGCTTCTAGCTTGCCAGCCAGATCATCGGCTGTCTTCGGATCCAATCTACAACGTTTTGTTAGGACTTTGACGATGTCCTTTCGCTTCGCCTCCCTCTTCAAGGGAGCAAATAGACCAAACATGCGCAAAAACTCGACAAGCCACGATTCTGGAGGCATGTAAAATCTCCCGTCTCCATTATGTCCCTCCAGTAATCTAGCAATGTTGCGGCGGGATTCAGAGTACTTGCTGTGCGTCGGCAGTCCGGTAACGCAGGCGTGACTCGCAGCCTTGATACCATATTTTTCCAGACTCTCCACGTTCCTTGCCCACCAGCCCTCCATGTCGACCTCCCGCTCAAGATGCGTGACGACAACTGCGATCGGGACTTTGGATCTGCAAAGCACTTCATAGAACAACCTATAGTTGCTCTGAGTCGTTGCAGTGACTCGGTTTCCGCGAATACAAAAGAGCAGCAGGTCGACACCTCCTTGCTGTGCGAGGTGGTTAATCAGCTCGAAAGCCTGCTCTATTGCAGGAAGGTAGCCGTTGACACCCATTTCAGGCTCCTCGAGGCCGACTGTGTCCCAGATATGAAAGGTTCGACCGTTGACGGGGAAGGTATATGGCTTGAACGACATGGTACAACCCTGGACGTCTGGCGAGGTCTCTGCAATTGTCCTCCCAGCAATCAGGTTGATCACCGAGCTCTTTCCAACACCTGTCTCTCCGAACAGGATGATGTTCAGCGATGAGCTCATGGCTAATCTATCGGGAGTTTAGATCGGGTCCCATCGACTGACTTGCAATGTACATACAACTAAGTTTCAGGTGCAAGAATGGCAAGATGATGATTTCGACTAAGCGCCGTACGTAGAAAGTGGTGAGACGACAAAAAGTGCGGGACTAAGGAAACTGGTGATGGAGTCGAGTGGAAAGAGGTATTTGTTCGGGGAGAGTGGTAGACGCACGCTCTCTGGTCTAGACTATGATCCTCGGGGATTAGTCGCGTGGTTAGAAGGGGGTCAACACGCGTGCAGTGGCTGCAGAAACGTGTCCAGGATTCCTATCTCGGACCACGATTCGAGATATCGGCCATTGGATGCGAACGATCCTCAGCTAGGAATGCAGTAGTACGCATACCGGGTGATTCTTCAACGGAACGAAGACGGACATTTTTTCTCTGAATTGATAAATCGGATGCTTTGGGGATGAGCAACCCCGCCAGACAGTCGAGGCGCCGAGTGGTGTTGGGGCCTGCACGTTGGATTTGGGCGACATCGCGCATGGTAAACTACCTCCAGCTCACAAGCCATGAGGCCTTTGCGCTCTGCACGTGGTGAACGCGAGGTAGCGCCATTGTCATGGTACACCGCTAACGGCCGTGAGTTGAAAGCATTGTCGACATCGTGACGGTCACTATAGTAGGCTGTGTTACACTATGTAAAACTCGACGGGCTGCTCGTTCCACACATGATGCTGACGCAAATATAAGATCAACTACAAAATTACGTATATTCGAGTGTGATACCTGAGAGCAGTGTCATTCAAACCGACAAGGGAGTGCAGCGGTGTAAATGGAACGAAAACTCAAATCATGACATGAAACTTACTGACGAGTGAGTACCTGCCGCCTAGTCACCACTGTCCAACCGAGTCGAGGAGACCATCCGGTTGACGAGTTCCAGAGCGGTCTGCTCCTCCAATCCACACTGACTCATCAAGGCCTTTTCTGTTGATACTCGGGAACCTAAGAAGGAAGAGACTGAACCGACCATACGACGCAGCGAACCCACCCTATTCTTCTGTTGTTCCTTGCATGCAACGAAAAACGACAAAAGGGACTCTCTCAATTGTACTTCCTCTGCGACCTCAGTGGGGCCCGAATGTTTTTTCTCCCTTCCGAACCAAACGAGTCCCGAGCAGTCAATACCGAACTTGACAATCGTGGTACCGTGCTGGCTCCACCATTGATCTGCGTTTTGACTTTCCTCGAGGTTCGTGATAGCGAGAGCGAATGGAACTTTACCCCCGCAAATGATCTTGTGAAACAAGCGATAGTTTCTTTGAAGTGCTGCCGTGGGTTTCGAACTGTCAATGCAGAAGAGGAGCAGATCGGGGCCGTTTCCATTGCCGAGGCTGCGTATCAGCTTGTGGATGGTGTCGATTGGATCGACAAAGGGTTTGATACCCATCTGAGGATCCACAAGGCCGGGGGTATCATATAAATGGAATGTCCTGTCTAGCTCCTCAAAGGTATACTTGGTGGCAACTCTAGTGCATCCTATCGTGTCCGATGAAACGTTGGCAATCTCTTTTCTCGCGACCATGTTGATAAGTGAGCTTTTGCCAACACCGATCTCCCCCAGCAGTATGATGTCGATGACTTTGGAATCAACAGATAGGTGAGAGGAAGGTTTCCCGGCCAACATTACGAGCCAAGACTGGATTGAGCTTCCGGTGAAACGTTGTCTGTAGGGTTGAACACGTGGACCGTCTGATTCAGAGTTGAGTGCATAGTTTCGGAGAATGAGCGTGCGCAGGGTCTGACGACTTTCTGAGAGGTTGTCTCCGGTAACCGGGGTCATCATCCGAATGAATGCATGGTCGTTAAAATGGGGCCCTTGGCTGGTCAGGGAAACCTCGTTGCTAGACCACCAGCTCTCTTGTTGAGCTGTATTAGATAGTCCAATGATAACCCCGACCGCAGGGATGAGTGGAGTCAGAGCCGAATAGGAAGTGACATCGCGATGGATTTCATGAATCCACAAAGTGGAATGTAATGCGTTCATGCAGTACACGAGTAGATGAATACCACCGTTCCTGAGAAGGTTCGCCAACGTGTTCTGGACAGGGGACATGGACCCGTTTGTGGGCGACGCATGTAACATGAATTTTTTGCCATCAAGGGTGACGCTAGACACGTCATTGCCAAGTGAGTGGCGACCACGGTGGCGAAGGGTTGTCTTTTGCTCCTTCGGTCCCGCAATGAGGTCAATAATGGAGCCCTCCCCCATGTTTGTCTCTCCGAGGAACAGAACGTTGAAAGCATCGATACGTTTGGGCTATGAACCGTTCAGCCTCCGAACAGTTTGTTTAAATGAAGACTGACCTTGGGGTTATAGCTGGTTTGATCTGACGAGTAGCCTCTCGATGCTGGACGAGAGGGAGAAGGAGTTGTGAGACGTGATCTGGACATACTGTATATAATTCTCGTCCAGTAATCGACGGGTCGCTACACCATAAAACATACTCACCAGCAGCTCAAATAGGAGGGAAACCAAAAGAAGTTCCGCGACGTTTTCTACTTCGAGAGGTGACTCGCGGTGCTGCGGTTGCTGCGCCGAACCATGGCCGCCGACAACTCGAGCTCCTCGCTTCTTTCGAACATTGGTGCATGAGGCAGATGCATTGCATGCGTGCTGCAAGTGCTTCCGTATCGCGCGATCGCCAAGGGGATTAGTGGAGCGATGCGATGTAAAAAGCACAATTACAACGCATCGCTTGACCTGTATCGTTTTTCGTTGCGGTTCGAACCCAAAACATAGAGTAACTATCGCGCACATGTGGCCATCCAACATAATTATCATTAAAAACTTCGAGAGTTACACACTTTTTGCTCAGGTCTTCACTACCTGCCGGGCGACGACGTCGCGTAGGCAAATAAATCCAACGAATCATCAGAAGGGAATAGCGTCCCTGCCTGTGTTGGCGGATGCGGCAAAATCCTGTAATTTGCTTTACGTTCTCGCTCGTATAGGGCAGCATGTTGGAAGTCTTGTGAAGAGAGTGGCGGCATGTACGTCTCAGGTATGGCAGAAGATAAAGGCCTCGGTTCGAGTTGTCGTTTAGAATGCAACACAATCCGATTCGTCTGGGCATCAGCTATCAGAGAGAAGAAGTTCGAGCTTCGACGTCTGACGGGACGAGATATCTTCACCACTGGCTTAGAGTTGCTAGGATAGTTCTCCTTGTCGCTATCGCCTAGGTATACGGAGCCCTCTTCCGTGCGGGATTCGAATTCGGAGAGTTGAGAAGGGGAAGAGGAAGAGAACGTCGACGAACTTCGACCGTGGGCCAACAAGGGCATGGAGGCAGAGGTTGGTCCAGACACAGTCTTGCGAGCGAGTGGAAGCGAACGACTATGTCTTGATGGGGTACGCGGAAGACCATCATCCACCCTCCGTTTCTTGTGTACTGGTGTCTTTCGAATCCAAGACTCGACCATGTCTTCCCACTCCCAGTGTCCACTTACTTTCCTGCGTTGCGTACGTTTCAGGCATTTTGGACGATCAGATAACGGCACCATCGGGCTGCTGTACACATTGCTTCCGAAACACCGACATTCTGCAGCGTCCACCGCTTCCATGAGCCGAATTTTGTATCTCGTCACAAGGGCAGAACTGCCTTTCTGAGAATTCGCGATGGATGTCTCAAAGTGGCGAAGTGCGCAAGCCCATAAGGAGGCGTCGAGCTCGAATAGCCTTTCGGAGCAGAACGCAGATGAGTACATTTCAAGCTTTGCGAAAAATGCTCCTAGGGACTCTCCAAAAGCTCGACTCTCTTCAGGCGCGGTGATATACGCCATCAACTTGCAAAAAGTAGTTGGAATGGGGGTCGAGTCATCCAGTATGGCCAAAAGGCGGTCGAGATTATCGATCGAGTTCCGATAAGTGACAAGTATGTGTGCCGTAAACATGATGATGATATCGGCAAGGTCGATGAGTGAACCCGATGTCGACATCCGGAAATTGTGAAGTCGAGCGGTATAACAATCATGGAGTATGTCAATAATTTCATAGATTATTGACGGTGCTAGGGGAGAGGAGAGTGGAGAGAAGAGTAAATCAAATAAATTTGACATCAGCTTGGAGAGTCTATCCCTAAGCGCTGCAAGTTGGGTGTCGTCCCGTGGGGAATCGGGCAAAGAGCCCGATACCTCCCAGAACGTTTGAGAAAGTGCGCGAGTGACGATAATATACGAGTCGATATCGCAACGTTCGACAGCGTGCAATAGTTTGTTCAAAGCCTCAGAGGTCCAGAAGGTATGGGTATTGGGGAAAGAAACTTGTGACAAGGCGCCAAGTACTGCTTGACAGAATATGGATGTAGTGAATGGCAGGGGGCCAGAGGACGTTCCAGGCGGCCTATTTCCAGCGATCCATTTCAGATGAAGATCAAGAAGAAAAGTTGCGTGGGCCGGGTGCGAAACTGGGGGCGGATAGGACGGGTTCGATGGCACAAGTGCCTGCGCAAGAACGATATTCAAGAGATGCGTCGATTCGTGTAGGAGGCCGAATGAGAGGCAGTAGTCAAGTAAGACGGTTACAAGGGTGAGGTGATGAGTACAAATGTTTAAGATTATAGACAAGGCATGTGATACGATTAGCGACCTAAGATTTCCTGTGAGTTCGAGCATTTCACTACAAGACAGCGAGACAGGTACCTTCGATAGTGCGGTGGCACGGCTTCATAAATGTCATCTACATCCATAATGTCATTTCCGTCGGTTGAATCTTCACCGGAATGAACCGCAGTGTTATCAGAGCTTGTAGTGGGCATGTTTTCACCAACTACAAGAGCGCACATTGCAGCTAGACTGGGGATGCGTTCACTGCACGGTTGACTGTAGGCAACATGTACAATGTTCTTGAAGGTATCGCAAACCGCGTGTATCCGTCTGGAGAGCTCGAATTCGTCTGCAGAATGTCCGTCGAGTGTCAATTTGTTCCCCACCGATGGGCAGAGCACTGTAAGAGGAGGGGAGCTGTCGGGATCCCAGCTGGAGGATTGCTTCGAATAGGTGGCTCTGGCTGCTGCCTGAGGATGTGCAGCCAGACCATTGCATTTGTTCCTCAGAGGTCTCAGCAAACGGTTTACCCGGGAGGTGGTGAGATGAGCACTGGTCATATCATGCGTCGACGCGAACATGCACGTGATCCTCTAAGTTCGCTCGAAACCTTGTTTTGCAAAACTGTACAGTTGTTCGCCTCCACTTATCCACACATACGATCACCTTCTCCTCATCGTCATCAACTATGGGAAAAGGTGCGTCGCCATCCCCGATCATCGAGCGCCATTCTCACTGCGCTAGTTCACGGATCTCTTGCGCGTGCCGGCAAGGTCAAGTCGCAAACACCAAAGGTCGAAAAGCAGGAAAAGAAGAAGACCCCGAGAGGTCGTGCCAAGAAGCGCATGCTCTATAACCGCAGGTGTGTTGCAACATGCATGCACGTGTGACGGTATGCCGACGATGCGTGTATAGATTCGTGAACGTCACGACGCTCCCTGGAGGCAAGCGGAGAATGTACGTTCTCTTCGCTATCTGTCAGATTGGTTTGATGACGACGTCCCCTCTAGGAACCCCAACCCGGAAAAATAAACTGGCCTTGTGTGTAGCTATATCTATGTCACCATCCCGGAATAACGGAGAGTCAGTCTGGAGGCACGCAGCGTCATTCATCCCCCTGTTTTTTATACATCGCATAAGCTCTATTCTTCCCCGCATTGCCTTATGCTATCATATGCGTCCTAGTATGCCCAATCCATGTCTCAGAAGCTCGTTCTATTGGACTGATTGGAAGAAACTTTTACTCTGTATTGGGGCGCGCAACATGATCGTTATTGCTGGTAGGTTACCTGTACAATTTTGTAATCCTCAATTACACATACTACTCATACACTCGAGCATTACACCACATGTACGCATACCCCAATTCCCAAGAGTAGCGATGAACGAAAACGAAGCGAAAAGGATTCCATCATGTCTCAAAGGTCACTGTCACTAGCCCCGCTGTCGGTTTCGTCATTTCCCCATACGGCAAAGGCGTGTCGGTACTGGTGATCGTGCTCCCTCGAGCTCGCGCGTGGATGAGGATGACCGTTTCTATCGGATAGACAGTCGGGTATCGTGGGTGTTTGTAGATCGTCATCAAGGTCTCTGTCCTTAGGGATTCGACTACGACCACTAAAGTATTGTTGTGCTGAATGGAGGTCATCCCTCGCGCCACGTTGGGCACGGTCCATGAATGACAAGGAATCATCAGAAGAATCCGAGATAGTTGGCGAAGGAAAATCGGAAGGACATGTTGGGCGATAATGTTCAGAAAGATGTGGTGGCGAATGGGCAGGTCCTGCAAACCGCCCCGGAGTATCAACTCCAGAACGTATCCCCGATTTTGATCTCGACCTGGACCTGGACTTCGCTGAACGATGGAACCGGGGGGTCAGGCCACTTCTGAGGATAGCAGCAGCAGCCACTTCGAGATTGACGTCCGTTTGCGATGCCATATCCCGTGCTTTAGCAGTCCCGAGCGCAGATTCCTCTGCGCTTTGGACCTGGATTGTAATGTTTTGCTCCGTACCCGAGGAGTCATCGATATCAAACTTGTCATCGTCATAGTCCTCTGCTGCTTCTTCGTCGTTCTCCTCGGTTTCTTCTTCAAGGGGTTCTGAGGAGAGTGACCCGTCCGCTGCAGAAGTAGAAGCCGTTTTCCGTGCACGAGCTGTCTTCGCAGGGGCTTCCTCCACGACGACAAATGATTTTTGTCTCTGCCGCTCGTTCCATTTCAAGGTGCGAGAAATGGAGTGAAACCAATCGGTTGACTGTTTGTCAGCGCATACTGTGGGAAAGGGATATTTAGAAGCGCTGATCTTGATATGGTCACCCTCTGTACCAGTATTCAGCAGAGAAGTGTTGTTTATTGAAGAGGCACTCACGCTTCAGTTCTACTCGCCCGCGCCCGTCGAATGAAGCCCATGCAGTACTACGAGAGTTGTATGGTACGCAAATCCTAAGCTCCATACTGTCGGGGAGGAGCATGGGCCGGAAGGAGAGCGTGTGAGGACAGATGGGACTGATCAGAATGGCTGGGATTTCCGGATGAACAAGTGATCCACCAGCGGAAAGCTTTCACATTGTCAGTAATTTCAAACCGAATGTCCGTTGGGCCGATCGTACCGAATACGCAGTTGACCCAGTTGGCGTGGCCACACACAACCCGTCCGCTTGCACCGTAGTCATGTGATGTTCGTCACCTAAAGCACCAGTCAGGAAGCAACATGAGGAAAAAACGATGTAGACGCACCAAAAAGTTCCAACAAGCTGACATAGGGACTTGGTCCTCGATCTACAACGAGGTCATTCAAGACTTCGAACGTCTCCGCGGGGCGAGTGGTAAAACACATGATCTCCCTGTCTTTGGAATATTTACCACCGTCGGGCATGACGCCGCCCGACCAACCACCCTCGAGTGCTTCCCAACCACCATTCTTTAGGTTTTTCATCATGATTTCACCAGTCTCGCCCTTCTTCACGGCTTTCCTACACCGCCCTTTGTCAAATACCGCACGGTATACAGTGCAAGTGAATCGCATGCGAAGGTTTACTCGGATGCCGGCGTCAATGGCAGAGTCCACCACTGCTTGATGATCCGCGAAGTCAAAATTTGTGAGGAACCCTAAAGAGCCCAGCGCAAACGGGAGAACTGGTGGAACAATACGCTGGAACAACCACGAAGTGAAAAGAACAGTTCCATCACCCCCCAGCTGCAACCATGTTAGAACCTGTGGGATGTACCACCATACAAACGCTTACAGTAATAACGAAATCAAAGAGGTGGGGGCTGCGGCTGCACATTTCACTGGTCCAATACCGGAGTTGCCCTTCTTGTTGCACATAAGAGTCGTCTTGAGACGTGGATGACGACATGGATGACAGTGAGTTATTACTCGACGACCTCCGACTGGGAAACGGTTCGAATAGCTCAGGATGGTCACGTTTGATGCCGGCAGCATCGAAGCGTCTAGAGTGTTGTAGCTGGTGATCTACATAACTGCATGCACATATCAGGACATGGAGACGAAGTCCAATTAATATGTTGCTCACACGATAAGACCGCGATGGCCACGGCGTGGCTTGAGCATGAGGTAAAGGGCGAGTTCGCGGGTTAACTTGATAAGCCGATTGTCTCGAGCCTTGGTCACGATGAGGACACTTTGAATGTTTGCATGTATCCGAGCACGACCTGCATGGAATGAATAGGAGGAACGACGCTTGCCACCGGACGACTTACCTAGCTGCTTGCTCATTTCCCGCACGCCAACCGCAGTCTCCGCAAGCTGCCTCGTCAAACTACGGCTATGGGGATCATCCTCATCCTCAGACAAGACGCGAGTGTTGTCTTTGTGTAGTAGCTCTACTGGGGTAGAAATGGCTTGGTTGGCTGGATGGCGTGGTCGCTGTGGCTGTTGGAGGGACTTGGCTACGCCGACATCGATACCGAGCACCTCGCGCTCCTTTGTGTGCAACCAGTCCTGGAGCGAAGCACCCTTGTCGAGCTGGGAGTGTACGAAGCAGGGGGATTTCTTCGGCAAGTGAGACGAGTCCATGGACAAGGGTATCGAATCGAGACTTGAGGGGGAGCTTGAAATGGAGACAGGTGTTGTGTTAAGCGTCACAGAGTCGGCTAACGTCGGTGATGTGGCAATGATGCTGCCGTCCAGCGGCGTAACCTTATTACTAACCAAGTTGGCGGGCGACTGCTGCTCGACCACGATGTCGTGGTCCCAGGTGATGTTCGTTTGCAAGTTAGACAGGGACGTCACAATTGATGGCCTGCTCCCCCGTCTCGACAGCGAGGGCCGAATGACGCTGTCTGTCGGTAGAGTGTTCATGTCTGTGTCGGCGTGGTCTGTGTTGAAGCTTGAGTTCGACCTGGATACGCACGGCGAGGTGGGTGGAGTACTAAAAATCTCCAATTCAGTTTCGGCCATGGCCTTCCCTTCCGATAGGCTGGTGGGACGGAGCGAGCAGACGTGGACGGAACACCGGTGGTCGTCGTGACCTTTTACACCGCCAGCTCCCAGGGTCTCTCAGCTTTATATTCGATCCTCCCGTAAAACTCAGCCTGAAAACAGTCACCCAGGCGACACGAGATTTGGGTCCAAAGAAGTAAGCGCTGTTATACATGTAAGTAGTCAACGATGTGCATCAACTTGATCGGGCACAGTATCCAGACCTTGCGCTTTCCCACCACGAACGTGACCCGCTTGGCTATCTTGACGGCATCTCATGGGTCGCTTCTCACAGTACGGTGCTTATGTCTTTATGGTCTTATGCTTCTCACATATGACAGACATCGTTAAAGGAGCTATTCTTGCAGGGCTACGATTCCATTCCCTGCCAGTGACCGTCAGGCTTTTTACCGAAAAGGATAGATCACAGCGCCTTCTCCGATCACAGGGGGTGACCCGATTGCGCTCAATAATTCCATGATCCTGGGTCGCAGCACGCCCACAGCCCAATACCCTTGGCGAATGCTCCGCCCCCGCATTTTGCTGTCCAGAACCAATGCAGTGGCACACCGCGGCGCTGATGGCTCGCGATTTCCCTGCCGTGCCGAACCTGGCCGAACAGGTGAACATCCTGACCCTCAGATGCTGTACGCGTCATTAACGGTTATGCTATGCGTATCCCCTGAAGGCCAGATGGCCCAGGGAGTGGTCTCGAAGCTTGTTTTTGTGATACGCTGCGCTAGTGTGGTGGCTTTCACGCCTGTGGATGCATATTACTTCCTCAATGAGAGAAGTGAGTCACTGGAGGTAGGGTTGCAGGCAGTGGCACACGGTGATCATTGTCAACACACGATCCAGATCGTCTATCTATATCCTCCTAAGCTGACGAGCACTTGATTTTAATTTGGTTTCGCCCCCCTTCTGTGTCCATGTTGGTTTTACGAAGCAGGTGAGCCGTGTATTACAAACGACGTCATCCCCACATGAGAGTCGATCACTACGTACAACCCTTCCCTTCCTCAAAAGAAGACCGTGTCGCGCAACACGAATCTCTCAAGCTCCCTGTAGTCCTGTCTATCCTTGGCGACTGCCCACAGCCATGTGTCCAACTCTGGAAGCGTGATATATTTGATCCACCTCTGACCATCCGACAAGCTTGCTTGGTCTAACTGGTGCGCATATTCAATGATTTTCTCGCAAGCATCAACTGCAGCGGCACGCAAAATATATGCTTGGTCTAAAGTGATGACGGGCCCTTCTTTTGGTGGCAGCTTCTTTGGTCGCGTTCCTGGAGTCACCGCGCCTATCTCCGGCGTGTCCTTGGGAACGGCAAGGAGCGTGTTAATATTAGTATCATTTGCAGCGCCGGGGAATATACTCCGTAACGCAAGATCTTTTGCACTCGAAAGATCTAACACTCCCAGGTGAATAAGCAGGGAAGGGATGACGTTATCTGCAAATACTGGCGTGTTTGTGGTGTCTGGGAGGGGGAACGGGGGTGGAGTAGATGACCCGAAGCGTAAGGTCACCCCGTGGATGAGGAACAGTGCCTTCTTGAAACAATATACCGCTGTTTTCAATCGACTGACGTTAGGCATCACCTAGGGAACAAGATGAAAAACCGACGCCTTCCGTCCACAATTGCCATGTCGCGAAACGCAGGGAAAGCACAAACAAGCTGCAAAAGGCTCTCGATCCTGACTCATCCAATGTGACATGTGCGAGGGACCCACGTCTTTGAGAACGTCATCCACAGTCACACCACCACCAGAGCGTTTTGATGTTAAGCTTCGCAAGACAAATGATCCCAAGTCTGGCATTCCTGATCGCTCCAATATTTCTCCCGTCTCATTCAGCGTGCTGCTGATCAATCCGACCAAATCATATGTAGGCCCCCCAAGTTCTCCAATGGTTACGCCTGGTAAAGTTTTATGAGATCGCTCCGTGTGTATCTTGACAGACATAAGCTCCGCAATTTTCTGCGGTGTGGCCGCTCTCATGCCCCCGGCTGTGAGCAAGTCGCCTTGTCCAGTAGAGGATGACAAGTACATGCCAAAAACTAGCACTCTTATGTTATCCCATGCGCCGCGGCCAGTTTGTTCATGAAGAGGTACGCGATAGCCCGAGGCAAAATTAAGAAGACAAAGCACGGATAGAAAGTTTAATTCTGATAAGACCGAGGGGAATTTAAGCGGGAAATGGAGGCCGTGATTGTTCGAGACACGCTTGAACGAGTGGAGAAACGAAGGGGAGAATAATAATCGTTTCACGGCATCATCTGATACCTGGCAAAGAGGGTGTTGATAAGAATATGATTTAACAAAGGGTAGAAGTTAGACAAGAAGTTGTCTCGGTCACGGAGGCTGCAACGTGAACCCTAGTTGCAGCGACACTCGCGTCGTGTATCCGCAGTAATTCATGAAAGTGAAGTTTGTATGATGCACGTGAGAGATGACTAGGACTTGCGACCGCTTACCTGGATGCTTTGAGCCTCTCGAAGCCCTCTGCAAGACTCTCTAATTTCATCGACGTAGTTGATCGGGAGAGGCGGCGCAGCCATCAGAGCTGGAGAGAATGCGAGTGCAACCACTCGAAGACCATGACGATCTTATCGCTTGTTGCACGTGATTGTGAGCAATGATATTTCTTGGACCAGCCTGAAGTCTAACAAACATTTGACATGAACTTGTTCAAATCTCCACGCTCCTGGACCATACATCCCGGAACCATTTTGACTGCTCGCCTCTTCCATTCGAGTGCTTCGTTTGCCAATGAAGGTTAACACTTTATCCATACTCTCCAAGGTTTTAAGCTGGAGCTAATTTCTCGTTCAGGTATTCGAGAGCAGCTCCTCGCTGGAGTGAAGCAGGCTATGAAGGTGCGCGAGCAGTTTCTTTGTCGTCATAACTCATCCAGGCGTCTCTCACGCAAGTAGAACAAAGACCAAGTATCATCGACGACCTTGAGGGTACGCATTGGACACTCTGAGGTAGTTCGGACATTCACATTGATATATAGTCCGTACTTTCTGAAGTGTATGGTCTAGACAAGTCATCTGGTTCCAAGGTTTCGTCTTCCGCCATCATCGGTGTCCTGCGCAAAGCAGTCGTTCGTCGCGTTCGTCTTTTCTTTTTTCGATCTCGGCTACTTGATAGAACACCGTACTTTTTCTGTTAGACTGAGTCTGCTTCGCAATTCATGAAAGCCGAGCGACCAGAACTTGCGGAAAAGGAAGCTCGAAAAGCAGAAATTATATCTGGATTCCTGCCTCCCATGCTCTCAGAAGCAGAGATAGACAGTATACTCAAACAAGTCGCTTCAGATTGTCCGCAAGACGATGATCCGAAGAAAGTTCTTGGAATGATATTCAAGTCGTTCTATTCCAAGGTTGACAAGGCAAATGTCGATCCAGACTTGGTAAAAAATAGAGCCAAGACAATCTTGTTGAAGTTCTGAACCCAATAATCACTCCAACATGATAAAACTATACGAATAGTTTTTTTAAAAAATCTTATAAAGACTCGGCATCTGGGTCAGTCAAAGCTTCAGGCTAGAGAGATGCTATGGTAACCGGCTATGAATCTTCGCTCGCTGCAAGAATAATCGAGTTAGTAACACTTCTTTCAACATGTGGCAGACGTACACTGAGCATCGTTTATCGTCACGTCCGGAGGAGTCCGTAGTGACACTGTTGAAAGAGGCGATGGGAGGACACTTCGTACCCTGACAAGGTCCTCTATACAGCGGGTTATTGTACTCGACACGCCTTCCAGGATTCGTATTCGCTCGTCAATCGCCTCCCGTGTATTTCGATCCAGGAGCGCTAACTGGCTGTCCGTTATGTGATGACTATCCGAGTTGTGTGACTGTGAACGACGGGACATCGATGTCTGCATAGGAGTTGCGGTCGAAGACAGCAAGTCTGACTCGGTCGGTTGAAGACTCCCCGCAGCTGAACTAGTATCCAGCGGTATCAAAGACGGAATCTTCCATGATGACATATCACTAGAGCTTGAGGCGACTGGTGCGGTTTCAAGACACGACGAAGAACTCGGGGAGGTTGTGGAGTATCTACCGAAGCGCCTTAAGGTTGCTTGAGCAGCGGCTTCAGCTGGGGTTCGTGAAGTATCTTGGGCTTGTGCCTGCATTGTCGTTCGGTTGTCCCCTCCAGTAGTAGATAGTCCTTGATTGGATGCCACGCCTCCTTGATTAAGCCATCGATGATCAAATTCCCAAGGACGCCATTCCTGATTGGGCCCAACGAACCCAGTAAACGGCGGCACAGGTTGTGAGGATTGGTCGTGAGGTGGCGGACCTTGATACTGAATGTTGTACTGAATGACCACCCCTGGTGTGGGACCAGGAACCCAACCCTGAGTTCCTATATTCTGCGGGCCTTGAGCTTGAGGATGCTGACCAGCGGCCGCCTGCGGTGGCTGAGCGACATTGCGCGCAAATCGCCCTAAGACCCGAGCAAGGGCATCATTTTCGGGTTGGTGGGCGCCTGCCTGATGAAAGCCGAATAAATTCGGGGGTTGGCGTACACCAGCTTGTGGTTGTGGCCGCGCAACTTGGGGCTGACGTTGCGGATTCTGTGGCAAATTGTCCAGTACACTCTGCCGGCTACAGAATGGATATTAGTGACAACTAGTAAAACTGACGTACTGCACGGACACTTACCATGTTGGGCAGCTTTGTTGACGTTCGAGCCACGAGCGCAAGCAATAGAAGTGAAAAATGTGTCCACAGGGTAGCTTCTTTGGAGACATATTTGGTCCATCAGAAGAAGTTTGTGTCTCTGGTTGAGCGACTGCAGGTCTTCCTTGATAGTACATCTCCTCGCGGCATATAATGCAGATGTGATCTGTCATTGCCGACATCTCCTGTTCAGTTACGTCTGGATAACGTTCGTCCATGTTACGCGTAGCAGCGCGATATCGGATTAATGCCCGAAGCCTCGTGACAAACGAACGTCCCGTAAGGTATACGTCCCTAATGATGTTCAGTGGCAAACCATACAAAGCGACAATAAACAAGAAGAACAGAAGATATGTTATGAGCTTGAGGAAATCTGAGTCGATCAACTAGACGTTCAGAGGTTGTCATGTGCAATGCCAATTTTGTACATACCAGTGACCAGCTCGACGTAGAAAATCCACATGCTCTTGTTCTGCCATGGAGGGGCGTTCTCTCCGCCTCTCTGTTGTGCGCGACGAAGATCAATGATACAGATGAGGTACTTGGCTATGATGTTCATAGCACTAGCCATGAGGATAGCGTACTGTTGGTTTGTCAACAATAAATTTCGTTGTAGTGCTGCACACCTACTTCATTTGCAAACATCATCATGCCACCAACACCATTCTTGGTTGTGCTGTCAACGGCGAACGCGAACATGAATAAATCAATGAACCAAAGGACCGCAAACAAGCTGGTCATTCGAATATGGAATGATATAGGTGGGCCAGGATATGGGCGCTGATCCATCTGCCACGCAACAGTCATTTGGATATGGATCTGGTGACAAGACGAGAAAACAACGCACCCATTCGATGCGGTCCGAGGCCAGCCAATGGAAGGATTTAATAAAGAGTAAGAACCCGAACATGAGAAGGAATGGAATGTCGAAATCGTCCCGAAAAATGGTGAATGCGAGAAGAGATTCGGTCACGAAGAACCAAAGGCGGTCATAAAGTCTCTGGAAGCACAATTAGGTACATCAAGTTAATTGATTGCGCGATGTGGCAGCTAACCTCCACTTCCTGTGGTCGGAGGGAGCCAAAGAATATGCGTTGTGCACATTGAGCACATAGCAGTGCGACCAAGAGCCCGAAATTGGCGAGGATCTGACGGAGATTGAGAAAAGGAATCCTGCACGAAGAGACAAAACCTGACCAGAACACTGCGATTGCTCCTGGAGAGGTGAATTACGAGAGAGTAGAAATTACTATGACTCCTGAGGGCACTGGCGATGGTGGCAGAGACTGCTATGGAGGATACTGCTGTATAAAGCAGGATCTTGTGCGAGCTGAGGGAAGCGAGGAAACTGTTTTCTCTTGCGCGAAGAGCATCAGGCCATGGCATGATGGTGTTATTAAAGAGCGCTCGTCCGATGACCGTGTCGAGTCGACGTGTCGAAGATGCATCTTCTCACGGTCACGCGCAACGTTCCTTCCTGTGTCTGTCAAACAACAAAAATACCGCAGCCTCAAAAGTGACCCTATAAATTGTGGCAGCCAGTCTGTAAGGTCTCTCCAATCTCCCAGTCTTTGACGTCCATCAGTGCCTTTAATACGCCATGTCTCAGATACGCAGACGACATATCCCAGTTACGGATATAATAACTGCCCCCCAAAACACCCACGATACCACTCGAACCAGCCTTTTGAATGCTTGCGTCGTCCAAAGGAGTGCCCTCGTCTTCTTGTCCTTTGCGGTTTCTATATTTTTTTGGTTCTACACAGAGTCACCACCAATCGCTACCAATGATTTCGCTGTTTGCTCGCGCTCTGGTGCAATGATATATACTGTTGATGATTCCAATCCCACTGTTCAATGTGTGGTTATTCAAGATGGGTTTATTGTTGACACTGGCTCTCTCGGTGCTCTTTCGCGTGATCTTTATGTCTGGATGAACTAACATAGTATCAGACGATATTTCGGCTCGTTGGCAGCATGCCAAACCCGCTGGATCAACGCTCTGGGTTCGATACATCGACGACCAGTCGATAATGGTACCCGGACTGAGTGGTCAGTGCTCATCAGTCTAACTGTGCTTTTAGACGGAATTTGTGCTAAAAATCTGTGCAGACTCTCATGCCCACATTCTAGAGTATGGAGCCAAACAACAACTTCCTTTGGAAGGTGGTAAATCCCTTAATGGTGAGCTTCGGATGTCAAGTAGTAATTACACTCGTTGACTTTTTTCCTCGTAAAGAAACCGTTGCACTCGTCAGAGACTATATCTTGGAACACATGGACGTTTACCGCAACACTTCCAAGTTCGTGGAAGGTTGGGGATGGGACCACACTTCCTGGCCAACGGAAGAGTGGCCCACCGCGGTATGTGTCCTTGGTGTCTGTCTGTGAACGTGGGCTACATTTCCGCGACCCGCAAAGGATGCTCTTGATGAAGATCCAGTCATCCGTGGGCGGCCAGTAGTACTCCAAAGTAAGGATGGTCATGCACTGTGGGTATCCAAGACGGTACTTCAATGGAGTCCTTTGCCCGAAGATGTGGTAGGAGGTGTCGTAGTTCGCGATGCACTTGGAAATCCCACCGGTCCGTCGGATGCACCCATAGCCTGCTTGATGCCTAGTCTTATATCCTGTAAGGCGTGTTGCTTGACAAAGCACAAGATTTGGTGGAGCGACCTGTCCCCACAGAAGATGACCTTCGTAGGCGTTTTGCAATAGCAGCGAAGAATGCCTTGTCCTTGGGTTTGACGTTTATACATGATGCGGGTTTCCGGCCTGAGTCACTCTCATTTTTTGTAAGGTAAGACTTTAGCATTCTTTTCAAATGGAGCTCAAGTCGAAGTTGTGTAAAAGGAGAGCAGCTGAAGGTCCACTCCCCGTAAGTCTGGTTCAGCCTGTTGTTAGCTTTTCCTCAACTCACTCTCATCACATCTAGATCCGAATTTATGGCATGAGTTACTTCAACGAAGCCGGTCCCTATTGGGGAAATGTTTCAAAGCCTATCATTAATGGCGCAAATGGCCGCTTGCATGCTAGGAGCGTTAAATTATTTGCCGATGGTAAGAATATGGTTTCTGCATCACCCCATCCGTGTGTCACTCTATTCTATAGGTGCTTTGAGATCCGGAGGAGCTGCGGTAAGTGACACACGGAAACAAGTGTGAGGTATATTTTAACTGAACGTCAGCTGTATGAGCCTTATCACGACAATCCTGGAACGAAGGGGTTTATGCGTCTGGATGAGGAAGTATTGCGCAAGGTCGTTCCTCAGTTTTTGAAAGATGGTTGGCAAGTTGTGGGTCACTCACTTCCTGAACTGGTTGCGGCTACTTCTCACTCATTCATATAAACAGAATGTTCACGCTATTGGCGACTATGCAAATAGCATGGTCTTGGATGCCTTCGAGGCCGCTCTCGGGGACGTCGATGTTGCAGCACTGAGACCTCGCCTCGAGCACGCTCAGATACTAAGAGATGAGGATATAATTCGTATAGGCAGGCTAGGAGGTGCATTTGACGTTGTCTTGGCCGAAAAAAAGCCAAGTCTGAAATGTTTTCTGTGTCACAGTGATTGCAAGCGTACAACCTACGCATGTGTGCGTCTGCTATGTCTTCCTCACTCTTGTGACATGTCTTAACCCACTGGTCATACAGCATCAGCGATATGTGGTATGCTGAAGACCGTCTCGCGAGTAGTCAGCATGGTTTCGTTAGTCCTATCTAATGGCACTCTGTACAGGGGCCCGAGCGAGTGAAGGGTTTGTATGCGTTCCGTTCTCTTCTGGATCATGGAGCTCGGCTTGCTCTTGGCTCTGACTTTCCAGTCGAGGACATGAATCCGCTCGCCGGTTTCTATGCAGCCATAACAAGATTATCTCCTGACGGTGTTTCTCCCATGGGACCATCTGGTTGGTCAGTAGCTTGATCAGATAGGGATGTACATTTGAAACTGAATTGATGATCAGGTTCCCAGAACAATGTCTGAGTCGCGTACAAGCACTACGAGGTGCGTTTTCGGTATCTCTCCCACACACGGGGCCTCACGACTTGAGCTAATAGGCATGACAATCGACGCCGCGTATGCTTCCTTCACAGAGGACACGCTTGGATCCATCACTCCTGGAAAGCGTGCGGATTTCGTTGTTCTCTCACAAGATATCATGACTGTTCCGACTGAACAAATTCTGAAAACGCAAGTACAGGCCACTTTCATTGATGGAGAACTCGCATATGGTAGTTTGTGAGGGTTACTCCAAGTATTTAAGTTGGCAAATACTATATTTCTAGATAGAAAAAAAGGTTACTACTTTCGGCAATAGCCGTGACTAGTGCCACAGACGCGTACAATACCGTAGTAAAGACGCGTCCTTGTTCTGAATTAGAACGAAATCTTGAGGCCGAGGGACAGACGGCATAAGCATATTCTTTCACTCCACTATTTCGACAATGTCTTCGATTCAACCTCCTATCGTCGGAGTAAAGCGAAAGCAACCAGTGGATGATACTAGTCGCAAACGACTTGCACCGGATAGTCCTAGTGGACGCAGTCCAGCCGAACATTCGGGTGGGAGCACCAAGGAAGAGTTCTGGATGATTCAATGGTATATTCATTACCGGCTTCATCGCTATTGTGCATACACGTTTTTCTAATCTCTTTCCATGGGCAACAGGCGGAAGCCTCAATACAAGAAACACAAGACTTGGGATGGTGATGCGATTCTCGTGCTGAATGGTGCGAAGGGGAACATGTACGATCTAGAAGGCAAATTGTATACGTCCTCTTTCAACTATCCTCTCAACAATTAACTAAATATACTCCTTCACAGTATTGGTGCCGGCTCTTTGAACGCTCCTAGAGCAGAAGAAGGCGGAGAGTATGAGTTTGGTGGAAAAGAAATTGGGATTGATCACTCTATTTCCAGAGCGGATTATCTGTCCGGGAAGTGTTTCGGTCGCGGTTCCAAGGCAACTCCAAGCAACTCCACCTCTTCTACATCAACTATCCAGAAGCAATTTGTGCCGCTGAAGCCCTCGAACCTTGCCACTCCTTACAAAACACCAACGAGGAAGGCTGTGGACTTGCAACCTGTTAATCTGCTCTCCGGTCGGTCCGAAGTAAACGCACAAATGCCGCGAGGATCAAGATCATGCTGGACGGCAAATTGGTACGCTGTATGACTCATATGGGTGGTCACATTGGGAACAACAGTCCAGGCGTCGACCTCAATCCAGAAAACACAAGACGTGGGACGGTGATGCGTTTGTCCAGCAAATCGGGCATCAGTTAACTGTGATTTCGGAAAAGGGTAAAATGTTCGAGACTCATTTTCTATTGGCGACTCGTTTCGTATTAAGAGCCGCATTCACAGAATTGGACGTAAAGATTGGGACGGTGCCCCACTCCAGAGTGGATATCAATTTTATGCCGGAAATAAGGAGATCTCCCTAGATTCACCCATCTCTTCATCACAATTGCCATCAATTACCGGTGTCGAAGAGGAGCCAAATGACCCCGAGGATATTAGCCGGGATAGATCACCATTGACCCCTCTTGTCACTCTTCAACAGGCTTGTCTGTCAAAGAAGGAAAACATGCACCAGGAATGCGTCTCTAAATACTTCGTTCCGCCCGCTTCTTTCTATGGCCAACCTCCTAAGAAACGGTTAAATGGGCCCTTGTGAGCATTATGCGCTGCGAAGGAAACTTTTTATCACACTTAGTTCCAGGCACGATCCGGATGATGACGGCGCAGTAGTTATGAAGGCACCAACTAAGGAACATGCAGAAAAATTTAACACTAAGTACTACAGACCACCTAATACTTTCATCAGAACTAATATCCGTGTGCTAGAGGTCTGCCAGTCGTTCCGGTTGTCCTTGATCCCATCATTGCAAGACATTTGCGGCCTCACCAGGTGGAAGGTTAGTTTTTGGGATTAGAGGTCAATAATTGTACTGATTATTAGGTGTCTGCTTTTTGTATGAGTGTGTCATGGGTTTGCGGAAGCACGAGGGTCAGGGTTGCATCCTTGCTGATGAAATGTCAGTTGTCTTGCATTGCGGCCTTTGATGTTGATTTCATGGCTTCCAGGGGTCTTGGGAAGACGTTACAGGCATGTGTTATCTCCTTTTCGGTATTTGTTCGTAACTAATTGGAAACAGTCTGTTGCACTAGTCTGGACACTCCTCAGTAGGGCGACACCTGTCAGATTTTCCAGCCATCTGACAATGGTATAGAACAAAATCCTTATGGCGGTGGGGCAGGTGTTATCGGAAAGGTATTGATTGTTTGCCCCGTGTCACTCATTAATGTAAATTTTGTCGATGGCAACTAAAAACATAAGCTAACTTCAACTATAGAATTGGCGCGCCGAGTTTCGCAAGTGGTGAGTCAGTGTTGGGTGCGCTGTTATCGGATGACTAATATTGCAACCCAGGTTGGGTCGTGATCGCATTGGTGTTTTGGCCGGGGATAAAGATAAATCCCAAATTAAGCAGTTCTTAAACTCGTACGAACGGTATACCCCCAGAATTACAGGATTGAATTCTCATTGGCGTCATTTCCTAGACGAGTTCATCAGGTCCTTGTGATCGGTTACGAGAAACTGAGGAGTGTTATGTGAGTAGCAACGGTGCGATGGTGTTTTTGTCTGACTATTTGGTAGAAATGACCTCGCATATTGCAAGTGAGTGGACCGTCCTGCCGTAGATTGTCTGATACATCGTCAACCAGCCCTCCAATCGGCCTAATAATTTGCGATGAGGGTTGTAAATTTATAGCTCGAGGTCTCATTGCTTATTAACCTGAAACTCAATAGGACATAGATTGAAGTCTGCGAATAACAAGACGTCTACGATGTTCAAGGCACTTCGTACGCCAAGAAGGATCATTCTTTCGGGGACACCCATCCAAAATGATCTGAGCGAGTTTCACGCGATGGTAAGTACGCTCGTTCAAGCACTTGTTTCTGCCACATGCATAAAGATTTTATAGGCTGATTTCTGTAATCCTGGTCTACTTGGTAGTCATT
Organism: Solioccasus polychromus; assembly: GCA_038090335.1. NCBI lineage: Eukaryota > Fungi > Basidiomycota > Agaricomycetes > Boletales > Boletaceae > Solioccasus > Solioccasus polychromus. The sequence continues at coordinate 88,169 of JBBPMM010000006.1, forward strand.
GCACTTCACCTGAACTGTTGGGTTGACTGACCTCGACCCAGATGATTACAATACCTTCCGACGGGTGTATGAGGTCCCCATTCTGAAGAGCCGAGCTCCTGATTGTACTGCCAAGGAACTCGAGATTGGAGAAGCGCGGTCCGCCCAGGCGTGTTCATTGCAGTGTAATCTTTCGATTGGCTTCGTCTGACATGTCAACTAGTTGTCTGCCATAGCAAAGAGCTTCGTGCTACGGCGTGAAGCGACAATATTGAAAAATTACTTGCCCCCCAAACGTGAGTCATCGTGATCTTATCCCATCACGTTTGCTAAATAGTTGTAGATGAATATGTTGTGTTTGTGACTCCGTCAAAATTGCAGCTCTCCATGTTTGCCACAATTCTCAAGCCCGAGAAACTGGACACCTTAATTGAAGGGTCTACTGCCGAGTCCCTTGCCCTCATTGGAACACTGACAAAAGTTAGCAATAGCCCAGTCATACTAAAGGCTCAGCTTGATAAAGCCAGAATGTCCAAAGAGGAGCATAAGATACGTCCAGGCTTGACGGAGGCAGTGAAACTTCTACCGGAGCGAGCTCGGATTGAGGATTTTTCTCTCAGTGGTAAGCGTACCTCAACATATGCACGATAACGGGCGGGTGACACACGTTGAAGGCAAGCTTTCTGCACTTGCAAACCTTCTCAAAGCGCTTCGACAGGTATGTCAATTGGATGTATGTTTGACAGCTGGTTTACACGACAAGTAGCACACGGACGAGAAATGTATTTTGGTGTCTCACTATACATCTACCCTCAACATTCTCGAAGCTTTCTGCAAAAATCAATCTTATACTTACTTACGTTTGGACGGGTATGTCTAAGTAAAATCTAATTGACGACTGTATGACGTGCAATTCTAGACAAACGCCAGCCGCGAAAAGACAGGAATACGTCAATGCCTTCAATAAATCTTCTCAGCAAAGCCACTGTCCGGCCCTTTTTTGATATTAGTAGTCACGTCTCCTCACATGATCCATAGTCTTGTTCCTGCTGAGTTCCAAGGCTGGCGGCGTTGGACTTAATCTCATTGGTGCCTCTCGCTTGTGCCTCATTGACTCCGATTGGAATCCAAGGTGTGCTGACTCCGCGTAACATTTGGAATATTTCTCATACTCCTAGCCATGACTTGCAATCAATGGCCCGGATACACCGGTCCGTCGATTTTGAGCATTGCCTCGCAATCCCACACTCATTCCATAATATAGCGACGGTCAAAAACGGCCTGTCTTCATATACCGGTTCTTGACAGCTGGGACTATCGACGGCAGGTATATAAAATACTCCTTGACCGTAGTCTTACCGGTTCATCGTACAGAGAAAATCTTTCAGCGACAAGTCACCAAGATCGGGTTGAGCGATTGTTAGTAGTATTATTTGCTTGAACCGGCTATTGCTAATCACATTCCCAGCCCTCATGGGAAATGTAAGAAAGCCACTCATACACTCCCCACGCACTGACTCTTCGTTCAGGCAACTGCTGGATCCAAGGCGGATTCATTCACCCGAAGAGATGTAGGTGATGTTCATATTAAACCAAACGAGAAGTTAAATTCAAGTTTAGCTTCGTGACATCTTCCGTATTCAACCTGACACACCTTGCAATACCCACGACCTCTTGGGTTGCGAGTGTGATGGTCGGGGGATTCATGATATGGATGTGGACGTGAGCATCAACGTGGAAGAAGCCACCGATGACTGCCCTGAACAAGGATTTATCAGCGCGTCTCAACTTGACAATCAAGTCGACAAAGCTGAAAAGGCGGTGATTTAAATTCTATTGTAATCACTACAAAAAACCGATACTGACTTAGCCGTCAGGAGCTTCGAAAGAAGAAGGCAGAGCTCGCCGCACTTGGGGAGTGGACTCACATCAATTGTTTACGACACAGCGCTCGATATGACGTTCAAGATGATATCCTGCGAAGACTTCTTTACTTCAAGGATGACGAGGAGCAGGTCGAACCAGCCAAGCCGCAATCTAGATTGGTTGACCTGGATGGCATTGTGGCGACGGAAGAGAAACCGACCTTGGCATCTGTACGGGATGTTCCCGGGGGCACCATCTCCTTCTTATTTGGAAAGATCACAATGATCGACAATTTGGACGACGTCGACGACAGGGCAGGTCAATCGATTTGAAGTACTTCATGTTTCGGTGGAGCTTGGACGTATACCTTGTTAAATTGCTTTCAACTAATAGTAACTTGGTACTTATACACATTATATCATATATCATGCGAAAGTGGTACGATAGAGATCAACCTGCCAGCGTGAACCTGCGAACCTTTCCCCTCGTAAAGCGACGTCGTTTGGTTCGAGGGGCCAGTTTAAAGTCTTCGTCGACTGCGTTAATTTTCACTAGCAGCACGGCTATCTCTTCTTCCCTAAGTCCGTATCCGCGAAGTTTCTGTGTCCTGACAGAGTCCAAGCGAGGGCGAAAGCCCATGAAGTCAAGCAACTTCTGGAACAACTCAGCTAGCCAGCTAACGTGCTCCCGCGTGTAGGCCGCACCGCAGCCATGGGCAATTAGAAGGTTATGGACCACCTGCCTAGAGGCGTCATATCGTTCACTAAAGTCCCGCTTTGCGGTAACGCAAGCGTGACCGACGGCGTGAATGCCACAGTCAGTGAAGTGATGGTGGTTGTACAACCACCAATTTTCCATGCTTTCTTCGTGCTCGAGGTGAGTGACGACGAGCGCAATAGGAACCTTCTGGTTGCAGAGGAAGTCGTAGAAAAGTAGGTAATTTTGTTGCATGTTAGCGGTGATCCTGCCCCTTCGTATACAGAAAACCAGCAAATTGATACCCCCGGTCTCGGTCAAGAGCTTAACGAGACCGTACGCCTTGTTGATAGCGCCAATTAAACTATCAGGGTCCCTCATCGACTGAGGTTCATTCAAGCCGACGGTATCGAATATGCGGAAATCCCGTCCTTGGACCGTGACGTCGTAAGGTCTAGCATCTAGGGTGCAGCTTGCGGCGCCAGACGAGGTCTTGGCGGCATCATGACCCACGATGAGATTAACGAGCGAGCTTTTGCCAGACCCCATTTCTCCAAAGAGAACGACGTTGGATCGGCGCTGAATTGACTGGGGCTCGCTGGTAAGCGGCATGGATAGAGTCTGGGAGGCGACACAAAGGTACATTTAGCCTCATTCGCCACGACATTGGAGGCGGAAACCGACCCTGCTTTCCTTCAACAGTAGCTCTTCTTCGCTCTCAGAGGATGCATTCAACATATTTGGGGTAGTATTAGCGTGCTTTGCCATGGCCATTTCTACCTAGGCGACGGGTGCAACGTGAAGGCGATGTCGGAAAGAGTCCTGAAGACAAGGACAAAGGTTCCGCGGAGGGTAGAGGAGGAACGAGTTGGGGGGTCTAACTTGGACGGTACGTCTCGACGCTTGACCATGAAACGGAGGCGAGTAATACTTGTAGTGTTACTTAGATCGATCGATCCGACCACATCCTCGAGGCCTCCTCCATGACACTTCTCCCACAACACCTCGTTGATGTCAGGAGGCCCCGGATGTTGCGCCGGGCTCGTACAATTTCCGAAGCTAACGGATCTAGATCTGTGCTTGCGTATGGCAATGATGTCGCGCCATTTCCGGCAAGTAAACAGAGACGGGGACATGAGGGGAGCTCAAGAGGATGAATTTGATGATTGAGGCGAGGTGTACCATCATTACATGCGGTTGCGGTTACTGGATCGTACATCGTGGTGACCTCTGTCGATTCTCTCCCTTATCGCCATCCTCTATTTTGCGAGCCATGACCTCTGCATCATCTCTACTCATCCCACAACGTGACACCAACATGCGTACCACCTGCTTCTTGCTATAGATATGTCGAGCGTAGACCAGCTGTTTGAGATAGATAGAGAAGTTGGTGAACCAAGTTCGAGTGTCGACTGCATAAGCGTGTTGCGCGGCACACTTGGTGAGAAGTTCCGAAATTACTGCCTTGGATTCTTCGTATTTGTCTTCGTACATGTTGTTATAGCCCGGTGTGCAGGTGACGCATGCGTGTGCTATAACGTTGATGCCGAATTTGGTGAACTCATGCGAGTTCCGTTGCCACCATCCTTCCATCGGTGTCTCGAACTCGAGGTTTGTGATGACGAGCGAGACGGGGACGAGACGACGGCAGAGGAACTCGTAGAAGAGTCTGTAGTTATGTTGAGTGGTTGCGGTGATCCTACCGCCCCGAACACAGAATATAAGCAGGTGAACGCCACCGGCGTCATTCAGGGCAGTTATCAATCGGTGAGCTTTCTCGATTGCGGCGAGATAATGCTCAGCTCCTAGCTGGGGCTCGTTCAAGCCCACAGTATCATAAATACGGAGGTGATAGTCTTCGATGTTGGTCTCGTACAGTGTGGAATCCAGGGTACACCCATCGGTGCCATACGATGTCGCAGCAACTTCCTTGCCCATGATGAGGTTCACGAGGGAGCTTTTTCCTGAACCAGTTTCTCCAAATATGACAATATTCTGAACGTTACCGCATGCAGGCATGGCGTGCTGTGCGCAGTGAGTTCGTCCGTCTAAGATCTTTCCTAGCTTGTAAATATCTGTCAGAGGCCTGTTTACGAGGGACGAGTTGGCACGTACTCAGGCTGTATCGAGTCTTTTGGAACAAGGATCCCGCTCTGGAGGTATTCAATTGTCTTGAGAAACGTCAGATACTCGAGGCATTGCTGTCCAGAATATGAGCTGACGATCAACATGAGTCCGCCTCGTGTGATAGCAAGCCTGAGGATAAGGGGAGTGAGCAAAATGCTGTGTTCATCATCACACAGGCGTCTCTGTGGCGGAATCACGAGTCGTTTCTGCCATACGTTGGCCTCATTGGTCTGCTCATGGCATTGGTAACCCGGCGGACCCTCAGCTGGCACTAGAAGATCCCCGAATCACAAAGACTTTGTTGCCACTTGGCCGTAAACATGAACAGGCTTAGCTCGGGAGAGTGTCTCCCCGTGCCAAATAACGAGGCGGTAAGTAGCTCGATTCTCAATAGATGTCGTTTACCGAAACTTGCTTTAAAGGGTCGAGTCATTCAACTTCGTGACCCGTCGAGCAATTCAGTACTCTCAGAACCACAGGTAAGTTGTGTTGTTAGGCCACTCTATCGATCGCACTCGTAGTTGACCAGTGGTATTGTATAGGACATTCGACAGTGCCCTCACAAGTTGATCATTCCGGCGTCTTCTATCTGTACCCCGAATTCACCGAGTTCGTGTGTGCAAAGTGCCTGCGAATCAGTCGCCCCATATTTAGTTCTCATGCCGAGCCCGGAAGTAAGCATTATATTCCGCGACCTGACTCACTGGTGACTCGCGATCAGCCCCAAGTTCGAAATGTCGTCGTGTTCGGTGAAAGCGGCGTTGGAAAGTCGTCAGTCATCAACATGATCGCAGGAGAAGACATTACCCGGACTTCAAATGATGCTGTCGGATGCACCTTTCAGTATCAATGTCACCAAGTCCCGATTGACGGGTTCACTGTAAATCTTTGGGACACCGTTGGGCTGGATGAAGGCACTGAAGGGACCGTACCGGCCAGACAAGCTGAAGTCAGCTTCAAGTCTTTCCTTCACGAAATAACACGATTCAACGGCGTCGATCTACTCCTGTACTGTGTTCGCGGTACACGGGTTAGGCAAGCTTTACTTCGAAACTACAATCTCTTCTATGCCGCGATTTGCCGCAAGAAAGTCCCAATAGCCCTGGTCGTTACTGGGCTGGAGAATTATATGGGTGACATGGAGGCTTGGTGGGTCGAACATGAAAAAGATTTGATCAAACACGGCATGCGATTCGATGCTCACGCATGCGTCACTACAATACGGAGCGACCACCCCGCCATTCAAGACCGCCTGAATCAGTCTCGAACTGTGCTTCGCAATCTCGTGCGGGCGAACTCTGACGCCATCACCTGGAGAGCAGACGAAGACTCCCTGGTTTCGGCTTCCTTACCCGATGTTCGTGCTCTACTCCGCGCGGCGGAGAAAAGGGTAACGCCTCTCATCATGACATGCGATGACACGGAGCAGGGAAATGGGGCTCATCTCTTCCCCGTGGCAAAAATTCTTCCAACCTGCATCGGTAACCAAAACTACAAATATCTACATGTTGATACCGTGCAGATATCTGATTGGCGTTCGCGACGCCGAGGAGAGATGACGCAGCGGCCGGATCTTCTCATCTTTTACGCTGATGCACAATCTGAACCGGACCGGATATGGACTGCTCTTGAGCAATTCCACATATCATTTAGCGGAAAGACGTGTCCGCTTATCATCATTTTCGGAGGGCTCGAGAGCCATGGGGCTGCGGCTAAAATGTGGGGTATTTTGTCTTCCTCGCACAGCGGAGAAATAATCGCCTCCCCGGCCTACTATCCTGGTTCTGGTTGTCCGAGAGAGACGGTGGAAAGAGCTGACGAAGCTCTGATCGCGCTTATTGAAGAGAAGTGTCTAATAAAATTCGAGGAAAAGTTAACGAAACTTCAAAAGTTCTGTCGACATGGCAAGGTTTTTCTTAGAGGGCGTATCTGACTAATGGGGTTTTGTATATGTACATACGGTTAACAGGGACAGTTTGGATGATCTTTTCTTTTTTCCTACAAAGCCAGAGATGAACGGTAGTGACGCTAATCCGGTCGCGTTCTTCCGTCACGTACAGTAATACTGTCGAGAGATCTAGCTCAGACAAAGCACAAACTAGACATACATACTCGTACAATTAGGCACGCGAATGAACATGAGGTCATGACTGGTAACCGCAACTGGAGAACTATTGGGCAGGCAACACCTTCCGTTGCGTTCGCTGAGAATGACGACCACCGCTCCCGTTCGCTGCCAATGGGTTGCTATTTGTCACTTCTTCAGGTGAGCCAGCCTCGTTACTGCCGCGGTCGTTCAACTCGGCATCGGGTTTCACCGAGCCGGTCTTCGTAGCTTCAGTTACAGTCTTCACCGCCGGATTATATCCGTTTCCATCATCCTTGTTCTCCGCCTGGTCATCTTGGCCGTCGTCGCCCTTCTCCATCATCTCCGCAATCTTTTTTGCGGTTTCTGGGTCCAGCTTGCAGCGATTAATCAATACTCTTACGACATCCCTTCGCCTCGGACTCTTGCGTTTTTCGATGAAACTCTTCATCCCCCTCCCAAGTTTGATGAACCAAGAGTGAGACTCCAGCAAGAAGCCCTCGTTCTTGAGAGCGCAATCCTTCAAAAGCTCGCGAATCTTGTTTTGTGATTCCGTGTACTTGAGATCTTCGCCGGGACTGTCATCCTGGACTGCCGTAACGCATGCATGGCCGATACTCTTGATACCGTAGCCCTCTATATGTTTCTTGTTTCTCGTCCACCAGTTCTCCATTTCCGCTTCTCTTTCGAGGCCGGTGAAAACAAGTGCTATCGGTACTTTTGTGCTGCAGAGACACTCGCAGAACAACCGGTAGTTGCTCTGCGTAGTCGCTGTTATTCTGCCCCCGCGCATGCAGAAAAGTAGAAGGTGGATGCCGCCAGCGGCACCGAGCTTCACAATGAGTCCGTAGGCTTTTTCAATGGCTTTCAGGTAGCCGTTAACCCCCATCTGGGGCTCCTCAAGGCCGATGGTATCGAATATAGAGAAATTCATGCCATCGAAGGGGATATCGTAGCGAGTAGACTGCATGGTGCAACCGTTGACGTCCGATGAGACCTTTGCCACCTCTTTTCGAGCGATGAGGTTGATAACGGAACTTTTTCCAACGCCAGTTTCACCAAAAAGTACAACATTGATGGAAGGAAGCTGCGGTGCTGGAGTTGAATCCCCGGAAGCCGATGTATGCCCTGAGTAACGTATCCATGAGTTCTACTCGATGGTGGTTGTTCATTCCAACTTTACCTGTCGCATGATCGTCCTTGAACCCATCCCCACTTGAAGTTGTCACGCTTAAGTTTGTGGAGGTTCGAGAAAGAAAACTCAGTGGATTGCTTTGCCTCGGAAATCGCTAAAGCAAAAAGCCAGACGAAATATCAGCCGCGGAGAAGAATGTATGGTAAGAGAGGGTTGTACTCTTGGCAGCAAGTTTCGGAGAGTCGAATCTGAGCTCATCGTTGAATATAGGCTGAAAGGACCCAAAATGACCTGGATGATGAAGGGTTGAAGCGGGAGGTTGAACGAAAGGACAGCAGTAGCGCTGCCTCGTGGTGTTGAACATGCGGCCTTCTTACACACACTGATCCACGATAGACGTCCGTCGACTGAAGCTCCGAACTGATTAACGATTACCCCCAAAACGCATTACATCTCCAGGGTCAGAACTCGGGATTCTTGTCCTTGTCCTCGGGACAGCAAAACTTGGAACATTAATGATGTATGTCGAAAATCAGTGGATTGGATAAACGTCTACCTGCAATGTGTCAGTTCTGCCGGTCAGCGAGGTATTGCAGATTAATGCGGCCTCGTGGTATCAGCAAGGTCGGCTCCAACATCCGTGATATCAGTTGACCCACAGATAATACGGAATCAATTTCCCGCAACGTCAAGGGTATTGATGTTTGCAAGGTGCCGACGCGGCGACTCCCACCCCACTTCGCCCGCCGACCATCCCGCCCTGCCTTTATTTGCCAACGTGGGAATTTCAATCTCCGCCAGGTCTGCCGTGTCGGCACAAACTCACCTGAACTGACCCTCAATGGGTCAGTCACTTATCGCCAACGTGTTGGGGCTAAATTATCTAGGGGATCAGTTTGGGCAGTGCTACTTCGTTCATTGTCAGGCTAGTCGCTCTGGCCCCTCGGATTCCATCTTGCCAGTCTGAAGTCGTTTCGCATCGGCGACCCTGATGTCACAAATGGTCCGTAAAGTTTCGCAATGGTTTCACTTTAGTTTAGCCTGTCCGTATTCACGTACATGACCTCCAGGAAGAATCGGGCCTGACGCAAAACGTGATCGTGTTTGGCGAGAGCGGTGTAGGAAAGAGTTCCATCGTAAATCTCATCGTCGGCTCGCAGGTTGCCAGGACCTCTCCGGATGCGAACGCATGCACCGCCCGCAATCAATCGTACGATGTGACCATACATGGGAGAAAGTACAAGCTATGGGACACCTCTGGACTTGACGGTGGTTCTTATGGACTCTTCCGGGCTGCCATCGCGGAAAGGAATCTGAAAACCTTTCTTCGCAAGCTCCTTAAAAAGAGTGAGCCGTCTCTCTTGGTCTACTGCGTTCGCGCCTCCAGAGCTACGCGAGCGCTGGTCCGCCACTACCAATCAGTACGTCTGGCGATCCGCGATACCCCAGCCCCCATGGTCATCGTCGTAACCGGGCTGGAGAACTCGCGTGGAGATATGGAGAATTGGTGGCAGAAAAACGCCGCTGACCTCACGAATTACGGCATGGAGTTCGTTGACCACGCATGCATCACCTCCATCGATGACGATCCCCGGGACCTTCCCCTCGCTCGCACCCGTCGAACTTATTCACAGGACGCCGTCCGGGATTTGATATTCCGGAATTCCATTCTTCATGAGCAGTGCGAGAATGTCCCACAACTCCCTGCTGGGGAACAGGACGTTTTAAGAGGATGGACTTGGGTCGTCTGGACGTATGTTATGTCAACTCTCTTGTCCAACGCCAGCCAAAAGAAGTAGAGAAATACCCACGACGAACAGACGGTTGCATGTAATATTTGTCTGAGCACCGAATACCTGACTTGAATTTCCTCCTCACCGCTGAGGGGACCGAGTGTGTCCAGGGCAAGGGTTCGCGCATCTCGGCCGGTTTGGGTTAGATAGAATCTGAAATGCGAGGGATAGCCACAATTGCCAGCACATACGTATCAAAAATATCTGATATCGATACGTCAGCAAGCAACGATAAGAAAGGTCTTACTGGCGTTCATGCTTGACTAATCGGAACGACACCACGAGCGTCAAAACCAGCGCAAGGGGGAATTGAAATCACAAAGTTCATGTACTCTACCGGTCGAGGATATTTCCACGACGTCCGTCGTCATCCGCAAAAAGATTAACAAACTCTTGCACCATCCTACTCTAATCGGACCCGTCGAATGTCCCAACCACCCCCAGCAAACGCGCCAAAGCAGGTTTGGAATGCTTGACACGTCACACTGTCCCGCGCTCACATCTTTGCAGACGCGCCACGTCGTCTTTATCGGAGAGACCGGCTCAGGAAAGAGTTCCGTCATCAGGCTCATTGCAAATCGGGACATCGATGTGCCAGCGGTCTCTCCCGATGCGTCGCCGTGCACGCGCGAATATGCCTCCTACAACATGTCGATCAACGGACGAGAGTTCGTGTTGTGGGATACCCCTGGCTTGAACCAACCATTGCGCTTCAGATTGTTCAGGCGATCATCCGCGACAGCATTCTCGACAAGGGAGCTCATCAAGAATTTTCTCCAGAATAAATTCCGCAATGGGGAGCTCCATCTCCTTGTACTCTGTGTCAAGGGGGACAGAGCTCGCGAGAGCATATCGAATGCTTACACGACTTTTTGTCGTGCAACCCGCCGGTTCTCGGTTCCAGTGGTGATAGTTGCAACTCACCTAGAGAGAACACAACCGACTATGGACACGTGGTGGCAAATTAACGAAAGGACGCTCGAAAATCTGGGGCTAGTGTTTGACGGTCATGCATGCATCACATGTCTGTCCCCCCATCATCGCAGATGGGCTTCGCAGCAGGAAATTCGTGACTTGATTTCAAGAGAATATCCACAGTCACCCCGGTCCACACTGTCAGACGGGGCGGAATATCTAGATGACCCTAGAAAACTTTGTGTGATATGTTGATGGGACATCTTGCATCCTTACTTTAATTTCACTTCTGGACATGCAGTGTACAACCACGGCAGATTCTAAGGTGTAGAATGTGTAAATGTGAATAAAAAAAAATAACCCCGCCCACGAGTCTCGGGCATCTTGAACTCGACCCAACTTCTTTGATAAAAGACCAACAAAATTAATCCAACCTCGGGCCAGCAAGTCTAACGCTCTCCTGGACATCACTCTCGTACAACTTGAAAGCCCTCTGGAACATGCCAGCAAGTTTACGAACTTCTCTCTCAAAGGCTTCCTTGTCAGCCCAGGCCTGACGGGGGTTAAGAAGCTCGCGAGGAACACCTTCAACGCCGGTAGGAATTGACAGTCCAAATACATCGAACGTCTCGTATTCAGCTGTGAGGAGTTCGCCAGAGTGGACAGCGTCGACGATGCGGCGAGTGTACTTCAATGGGCAACGCTTGCCAGTGCCAAACTTGCCTCCGGTCCAGCCAGTGTTGATCAACCAGCAAGGCACGTTGTACTTTGACATGCGGTTCGCCAGCATCTCTGCGTAGCGGCTCGGCTACGCATCAGGTTAGAACCGATCTTGGAAATGGATCCTGACAACGTACGTGGAGGACAATGAAAGGTGCACTGTAACAAGTCGAAAACGTCGGAATCGGTTCAAGCACACCGTCTTCAGTGCCCGGAGTCTTCCTATTGGTCCTCAGGTCAACAACTATAGTGCAACGGCCGACGCAAGCACACTTACGAAGTGTAGCCGGCAAGGAAGTGATAACTAGCTTGCTCCGGCGACAGCTTGCTCACCGGTGGGAGGACACCAAAGGCATCGCAGGTCAACATAATGATGTTACTAGGCTGCCTCTCGACGATGCATGGAATCTTGGCATTCGGGATGTATTCAATTGGGTAGGCGCAGCGAGTGTTCTCCGTGATGCTGACGTCATCGTAGTCTGGAACGCGGGAAACCGGATTGTAAACGACGTTCTCGAGGATCGACCCATAGCGAATGGCGTTGTAGATCTCAGGCTCTTTCTCACGAGAAAGGTTGATGCATTTCGCGTAGCAACCACCTTCGATATTGAAAACACCGGTGTCGGACCAAACATGTTCATCATCGCCAATGAGTAATCGGTTGGGATCAGCCGAGAGGGTGGTCTTGCCAGTACCGCTGAGTCCAAAGAAAAGCGTCACATCGCCCTTGTCCATGCCCACGTTTGCAGACGAATGGAGAGACAACTGGCCAAACTTGACGGGCTGAAGATAGTGCATCACGGAGAAGACACCCTTCTTCATTTCGCCAGCATACTCAGTGCCGAGGATGACCATCTCCATGCGCTTGAAGTTGATCTCCACTGATGTGGTGGAGGACATGCCCTTTGTGAAGCGATTTGCCGGGAACTGACCAGCATTGTAGATAATGAAATCAGGCTCGCCAAAGCTGGCGAGCTCTTCCTCAGTTGGACGAATTAACATGTTGTTCTGAGTGGAGTCAGGTGTGGGACACGGAATCATGAGATTACGTCAAGACGGACCATGAACAGGGCATGATAGGCACGGGCACAGATGACCCTGACCTTGATGCGGTACTTTGGATCCCACTGCAAGACAAGACCAAAAAAAAAATTACAAAATAAGTGTAGATCAAGAATCGAGTGGAAAAAAAAAACTTACCCCTGCGAAACCGTCAAAGACGTAAACATTGTCGCGGGTATTGAGATAGTCGATGGCACGTTCCCGGTTGATCTCGAACGTGTCTAGAAAACAGGACGGATCAGTAAAGGTCGGCGGATCAAAAAATATGGGACCGACGTTCGTCCATCTTGATGTTGACCGAGCCCCACCAGATTTCGTCCTTGGATGTGTCCTCGTACACGATGCGCTTGTCCTTGGGGCTTCGACCCGTCTTCTTACCGGAGAAGTTGATCAGCGCACCAGAAGAGGAGATTATGGCGCCTTCGTTGCGGATAGCGTCTTCATAGAGCTGCGCTGCAGAAGCGTTGCGCTTCAAGTGGATCCGATCCATGTCAAAACCGGCCTGCGAGAAATAGTCGAGGTCACGGCCAATGACTGGCGGGTCATGAGGTCACAAGTCAGGGTAGATACGGGAAGATAGCTCACGTTTACTGGTGAACTCGTTGTCGGAGGACTGAGCATAGTTACGGTGGAGGATGTGGGGAGTGACGTAGGGGGTCTGGTGGGTGAGGACCATGTTGAGGAAGATGGGGGACAGAGTAACGATCTAGAATGTAGCAGGTATTTAAGTGGATATGATCCGCGCGTTTCGGGAATGAACCCGAAAGGACTCACTCGGTGGTGTCGGAGAAACTTGGAATGGTGACAAAGGGGCAGCAAATTGCAGTGGCGTTTTATACCGTACGCCATCCCATAATCTCCCGATGCCCTCCGAGCGAGTCTTTCCGCCCGCTTCGTTGATTACAGTTCGAGTTCCACTTCTTTTATTTCAAGGGACCTGAACCACGAAGCGAGTCGTTCGCCCTTCCCGGTTCTCTCCGAGCTCCGCTCCTATACTAATCGTCGAAATATCACGAGTGTGTCTAGGGGGCGATGGAGCGGAATGGAGTGAGCCGACGCAATGCTATTCCAAGCATCGCCAATGGCACCGCTCACATGACATTCTCGGCCATCCGGCCACTGGCCACACGATCATATCAACTATATGAATTCCGGTTGACCCCGCCCTAATCTTTACTGGTCACGTTTGCATTAAGTAACAAGCTAGTCCGGTGGTATCAAAACTCGACGAAGTGTGGTATAGCAGAAGGGTCTCAAGAATAAAAAAAAAGAATGAAAGTGCAAGAAAACATGGCACGCTACACGTGAGTGACGTTGCAATATCATTCTAGCCACGTGTTGAGTTTCCAACGCTAGAAGAAGATGGCGTGGGGGATGGCGTAGGTGAGGGTAAAGACGCGGGTGCTTTGGTAGTACTAGAGGTGCTAGAAGGAGACAAAGAGGAGGCACTCATCGACTGAGCTGCCGAAGACAGATCTCCGAGAGAGAGGAGACCTAAGTCATAAGTCGTTGCAACGCCCATCTGGTTAACATGCATCCATGGAACCTGATACCCATTCTCGGCCATTCTGTCGTTTTTTTTTCTTTCAATCAATTCTGGACGTCATCCACTGGTTCAACGTACCGTAAGGTCGCAACAGATTGAACGTCCATGTACCCCAATGGAATGATCCCAAGGGATGCCAGTGCACCCTGGGTAAGAATCACATTAATGTTGCCGCTATTCACCGTCTTACCCGGCGGGACCACGAAGTCGGAGAATGCCTGGTCAAAGTGAGCATAGATATCTCCGTTAACAAGACCATCAGCTTGAACAAATTCAATAACGAGATCGGCTCCCAGAGGATTGTAGATCTGATTTGAACAAATATCAGTAATTCGCATAGATCCGTTCATGAACGGTGGCTCACATCGAAGCTCAGCTGGATCTCGTTTGTCACCAAGGTGGTCAGGGAGATGGTAGCGTACAAGTGAGTAATGATGGCAGGCGAATTCAATCCTTGAAGGAACCTTAGTACTTATGTGCAAGATCACCATATCATCCATACTCACCGGTCACGCTACTCTGAAGTGTCACTCCTTCGAGGGCGGGAACCAGTGAGCTGAAGGGGGAGCTGGCGCCATCTCCTTGCACTGTCAAGGGTAGAACGTCCCCACTTTGCACGAAACTCGTCAAGAATGATTCGGCAACTGTGTCATTCGCATTAGTGGGTTGATACTGGAACTCTCCGGCCATGCTATTTTTGCCGGGAACCAGGTTAAACGTCTAGGATCAGAAGATTCGTCAGGTCAATAACCCTGTGCGAGAAATTGACCTACGTCAAACACAGCCCGTCCAAGCATCACGTTTTCATAATACACGGGGAGAGAGATGTCCACGGTCGAGAGTGAGACATTAGACGGGTTATTCATCACCGCCGTAAGCGGCGATATAATGTATTGGTCACCGTTAGTCCCACCACTGCCCGTAATACTGACATTGCTGATAGTAGCTGTACCTCCGAAAGAGTTGATGCCTGGATTAAAGATGGTAAAGTGAGATGTGTTGCCCGGAGAGCGACTATCCGACCTTGTAAAGTGGAGCTGACGTCAAATGAAATACCCGAGATAGGTACATCACCAATGGACGTCTTTGCTATCACATCAGCCATACCACTGAGATCAAATGTTGCAGAACTCTTGTCCGTAACCTCCGCAAACATGGCTTCGAACGCGGCGTCATTGAGCGACACAAGAGGAATATTGTGGAAGCTGATAGGAAGGGGTGCAACGTTCCCCGTGGAGACCCCACCGACGGTGTCAGATAATGGGAGATTGAGCTAAATTTGGATGTCAGCCATGTCATCATTGATAATGCGGATATGCTGACTGAAGCAGCAGATACTCCTCCTGCACTCAAAGTCATATTAACTGCGGATTGAATAACTTGTAACGAGAAGCCAAAGGGGTTCTTGTACTGCGCTTCAGTGTTGTCGGAACCCGATAACGGAGCAAACGCCTCTTGCTGGGTTTCCATTGCTAGACTAAGGTCGGTCAACTCAATGGACTGA
This sequence comes from Solioccasus polychromus, assembly GCA_038090335.1. Classification (NCBI taxonomy): domain Eukaryota; kingdom Fungi; phylum Basidiomycota; class Agaricomycetes; order Boletales; family Boletaceae; genus Solioccasus; species Solioccasus polychromus. The sequence goes on from JBBPMM010000006.1 coordinate 103,598, forward strand.
ATGATCTACTCAGGGGGTGAATATCCGAAGGAACTAGGTTCGTACTGAATCACTCACTTCGAACTTCCGGCCTGGAAGGGTGACTACAAGAGTGAGGGTCTTGAATGCATCGCTCAGCCACGTGACTGGTGAACTTGCTCCGGTCGGTTGGACAGACTCTCCAGTAACACTTAATGTAATATTGTCCGCTGCTAGATATTCCGAAAACAGTTGGCCGATGACATTCAAACCATTGCCGCTCTGAGGAACTATGCGTCCCACGAGGTGGGTGGTGACTAGCCCTTCGGGAGGTAACGTAAGGTCTGAAGCAGTCAACGCTAGAGATTCATTTAGTATCTTGTACAAATTCAAAAAATAGAGAAGCTCACGTCCAACCAAGATGCTTTCAAAGTACGCCTGGAATGTGACGGTGCCCATATCGATGCCGACTTCTGCGAGAGGGTGTCAAAGCAGGAACAAGAAGCCATCATCGAAAAAAATACTCACGAGCAGGTGATGGAATGATCGAATCGGTGCTAACTGTAATGCCTCCCTGTGAATCATCGGATGGAAGCTGGAAGTTGCTGATGGTCACCCCAGGCAAGTTATTAAAGGCTTTTAATGTGATGATCTTCGTCAACGACACATTGTCAAAGATTGTGCCAAGTGCAGTCACTCGAAGACGGGACGTAGAGATTGTCCAGTCAAAGCTTGGGTTGTGGAGTAGGTAGGTAGCAAACGAAGTGAACCTGGATAAATAAATTGGTCACGGCGAGCAGTGGCATTCTGAAATGACCCACTGTGTCTGGTCGGTAATGACCAGCGTTCCCTGTGCGGCATAGTTCGGAACACCGATATTGGCGGCAGCACATACTACAAATCAAGTATGAGAGAGATAAGGATAAGTGCGTGAAGTCACTTACCAGGAGGAAGCGAAATAGTTGCAATGTCATTCCCTTGCCAATTTATGCTAACGCAATTGTCAGTTTTCTGCTCGTAACCATATATACACCACTAACGTTAATGGGTCAACAAATTCGATCAACGCATCAAGCGGTCCAATGTCCGTCAACGAGCCTCGAACAGCGATATCAAAGCCATTATTCGAGATGTTCCTATGAGGGGGTAAGGGTCGTACTAATAGTTATGAAGATGAGACTAACGTGATATTGGCCTCCGTGAACGCAAGAACAGCGCCGTTCACCAGATCTTGGGCTACTGGTGCAGCGACTGCTCCGATGAGATACAGAGCTGTCTGGTCAGTCTGAAGGGCATCAAGATGGATACATATACCTCTTAAAGGGAGATCGTGCTTACGACCGCTGTGACTCCATTCTGCGAGAAAGATAGACTAGTCGCATCTGTAATCAAACATGAGGACCCGGAGAGGTAAGCGGAAAGACAACTTGCAGTCATCCAGTTCCAAAGAGGAGACAACTGCCAAATCAACTTGGAGACCCTTCAAAGCGTTGAGGATGGCGTCATTGAAATCAAACTGATTCCCGCTGCAGAAAAAAATGAGGACACTTGCTCCAGCAAAGTCGTGTCGTTACTTACCTAATACAGGTGGGAGGACTAGTATCGACGGAAGTGTTGACCTAGGTCGACCAGTAAATCTCCGGGTACAAAATAATGCAACTTAAAGTGCGCACCGGTGGGTGGAAATTAGGATTATCAATAACAAGTTGGAACAATTGCGTTAGAGGTCCAAGATCCACATTGTGCTTTTGGGCTGAAATGGTGATCAGCTCGATGATCGTCAGCGGATCTAAGTTGAAGTTGAACGGAAGAGCTGGCGATGTGATGTTGCTGTGACCGTCCGCATGAATAGGATCCGAAGATAGATCAACATTATGGATAGTGCCGACAGTTAAATTCTGGAAGGTCGCAGTCGCTGAAACCTTGAGTATACTGATGCTTGCTGTGAATGGATTCGCAAGGGTGAAAGAAGTAGTTGCAACTCCCGTCTGCACAATGTCGGTTGGGAATTCGAGTGTGGCAGTATCGATGAGGTTCTGGTGCAGTGCTGGAATGGTAACGGGGGAGAGTTTGATTTGGGATAGCGCAAGCTGCAAAGATTCAATCGGGGTGGAACCAGTTGTCCCAAGAATGACAGTATTGGAATCAATTCCTTGGAGGTAATTCTCCAACATCGTCTGACCCGCAACCGTCTCGGCACTTCCCTGTGGCGAATATAGCACATCTAGCAGGATGGGATTCGTGAGCATTAAAACCACGCTCTCCAAGAATCCTTACTGGTTGGGTAATCAACGGAACCAGGTTGTATGACCATGTTACTCTGTCGAGAAAGATCAAAATTACTAGCATAAACGTTAGATCCAAAATGCTCACCAAATCAGCGGACCCAATTGTTTCACCTCTAGTCGTACGGTGAATCAGGAGCTAGATAGGATGCAGGCCGAAAGCGCTCACTCAAATTGCAAAGTAAAAGCAACATCACCCGTAGCTGAAAGCGTGGTAAATGGTATGCTTAGAAAAGAAGTACGAAACAATACCAATCGTTAAATTGCTGGACGAAGCCCTGTCAGCATAGTGAATTGAATAACGCTTTTACTACTCACCTAGGATTATAGAGGATTGTGTCGACTGTGATCAAGAGGTAGTCAGAATATCCATGGTTGACATCCAAATTGGCCACCACAGCTGGCTTAGCCACGAGGCCCTGCAAGCCGGCAATGGAAGAACTGACAGAGAAGGCAATATCTGTCAGCGATAGGACCCCGACCGCAGTTGAAGCAGCTGCATTAGCAGCTCCCGATAAAGCTAAGGTTTGTGTTCCCCCAAGGGTAGTCGCAGCAACGAAGTCATCAAAAACGGAGTGTTGATCTGCAAATACGGCAAAAGGTACGTCTGAAAAAGTCAGGTAGATAATGCGGGACTCTACGTCGGTGGTGCTCGGTACATTGGAAATGATGAGTTCAGCGAACGATTGTCCGTTAATGCCGACCGTGATGTTCTGCGACAGCGACGTGATATCAACAGGGAAGCCGAAAGGGAGAGTGAAAGAGGCTGTTGTCGCATTGCTGCTTGACAGCGGGTCGTATGCTGTGGCTTCCGTGAATACCAACTCCATTTGTTCCAAGGCAATAGACTGAATGATATTGAGTTTGCCTTGGTTGGGTAGTGAAGTCATAACTTGGAGGGTTTGTATCCCTTCATTGAGCCAGGAAACCTGGACGATCTTTGTAACAGGCACAGTGGAGCAACGTTTCCATCAACTTACATCAGTTGGACCAGCACTTGCTCCTTGGACTAATACTTGGCTGTCCTCTCCATGAATGAAGTTGTTAAAAATTGACGACACCACTGCCAAGCCTTCAGCAGTGTTCTGCGGGATGAGTCGTCCGGCAAGAGGCAGTGAAGACGTCGATTGAGGTGCGAGCGTGACCGACGATGACGACGACACGGGGGCAATCTCAATTCCGCTAGCATACGTGTTGAAAGCGATGGAGCTCAGCTGTATACCAACTTGTGAAGGCTATAACATAATAAACTTAGTTATGTGGATATTACTGATGGCTTGCATTTACTAACGTTCGTCACCGTGGATTGGATTGTCAATTCGATGCCGCCGTCGGGATCATTGGCGGGTAGGTCGAATGAGTTAATTGTAACACCATTACTCAATCCATTAAAACCTTTCAGAGTAACCACCTTGGATGACAGCGAAATTCCCGGAACCTGAATGCCTGCCACATTGGTCTGAATGGATTTTCATATTTGATGCTCATGATTGACATACCAAGTGCACCGACTGCTCAGATAAATAAGCGCCAACTCATCCACGAGCAAATCTATTCTCACCAGTGAGATTCTCTCCGGAAATTACCCATTGGAACGACTCTTCGTTGAGCAACACTTTCGTGAAGCTCGTGAGTACATCGACGTCCGCCACTTCAAAAGTAGTCTGGACATTGAGTGTAGCCCCAACATCACCGACGATATCGACATCATCCATATGCATCGTTCCGAGGGTCTGGCCGTTCCAGGAAACGGTCAAACCGTCGCCGAAGGAGATGGTGGCATCAACTACGAAAACGTCAGTAAATACAAATAGGATTCGCATTCACGGAGAAACGCCTCACAAGGCCCCGCGTTGGTGATGCTTCCGCTTAGTTGAGTCCCTAACCAGTGGCTTAGCCAAATGTATCAGGGTAATGACGGAGTCGAAATTACCAAAAGATTCCTCCTGGGGATCTGATATGATCACGGTATCCACGCTATTAGGCCCTGAGCCGATTAAAGTCAAGCAGATAGTCGTTATGCGTACCCAAGCACGGTTCCGGATACAATTTTCTGCACAATGGGCTGTGCCAATACAGGTAGGATGAGATTCAAACTGCTGTCGGTAGAAATTGGAACGCTGAGTTGAGTGTAGTTCAGCGTTGTCATGTAATCTCCTGAGTGTAAGGATTAGAAAATTCAGAGTAATGAAAGGAACGTAACACACCAATCGTAAGTTCCGCAGACAGCTCGATATCGGAACGCAACTGTTTGAAAGCTGTATCGACGAAGTAGGGTAGGCTAAAATTACTGGAAGGAGAGTTGAACACAAGAAATCGAGGTTCTAGAGGTGCTTACGTGTAGATATTGTCCCTACGATTGACTGGAGCCGAGTCGGCACTCGTAGCAGTAACATAAGAGTATCCACCTAATTGCATAATACCATCAAGAGGTTCCGGATCAAGACCTGCTTCCACGGCAAGAACACGGGTAAGCGTAAACAACACAGCTGGGTCAAAGTTCATGTCAAGGTCCAATGAAGGGGATGTCGTCGTTGACTTTCCAGCAGCGGAAAAGTTGGTGGTTGTCTGAATTGTTCCCAGTGCGAGCCCATGAGATGTGACAGAGGACGTGATTTGGGTGATTTCAAAACCTGCTGAGAACGGATTGGCAAGTTCCACCGTAACCTGGCTGATATTATTCTCGTGAAAGGTTGTTGGGAGTACTGATGAATAATCAGAAACTCGAAGAAAAAAGAAAAAATCCATTGGGACCTACTCTCTAACGAACCGCTAGATAACAGACTGGTCTTCAAGCCAGGTAAAATTGTAGTAATGTTCATACTTTCGAACGCGGGTAGCAACGAATTCACTTGCGTACTACCGCTAAACCCAGTAATTGCGAGCTCGACATCTACGGAAGTGTTGAGTTAGAAACAGAACATCGAAAAGATCCTGACCAGTGCCGCCGACGAAATCATTGAGTGTTTGCATTCCTTCAGGACTATTGTTCGGCTAAAAAAAATATTGTTAGCGTATACTCAGACATTCAACAAAGCCAACTGACCTCAAAATCCGATGTCGATGTCAATGAGTTATTTCCCATGTACAGCGTCAGATTAGGCATCAGAGCCGTACCGAGAATGGCACCACCTCTTTCAAGCTGAAGGGCTAACAGAACGTGTAAACACGACAACTCCTACCGCACGATACTAAGAGAGCTTACTCAGATCGCCCGTCGCCAACTGAAGGTTCGACGGATTGTCAATGACCACTAAGATAAAAATGAGCACAATTCATGTGCCGTAATTAGATCACTAACCGTCGATACCAAGATTCAGCGCTTGCTGAGTGCCTCCCAAGACATCAACGGATTGAATGGTTGTAAATCCTTTCAGTCCTTGCAGACCGTTCAAACTCGTAGTCACATTGACTTGAATAGGGTTGAGCGTGATTTGACCAATACTCGTGTTTGCCACTGCAGTCGAATTCCCTATCATCAAAAACTCGGTGATCTGTGAGTCAGTAAGCTCCACGTCTCAACATGGACGATGTCAGTGATGAAATAGTGAAAAACAAGAGTGGAGGCTTACTAAATGCAGAGAATGAGACATGCTCTACGTCCGTCGTGTTAAGAAAGCCGTCAGAAATGGTGATGTTAATTTGGCCCTCAGTGTCCGTTGGACCCAAAATAACAATAGATGAAGTAGAAGCACCCAGAGGCTGTGTCAAGCAAGTCGGTAAAAAAAAAAAAGACGGTAAACGCGCGTGTCATGACGTACCGTACTGAGTCCAGCAACGTTTGAACCATTTTTTACAATGTTGAAGCTGTTCTGAATCTCGGAAATTGATACGTTGAATCCGAATGGAAGTACTGTTTCAAGCCGTTCGTAAGCATCCACACAACATAGTTGCTGCCCATTACCCATAGAAGCAGTAACTGAGTTACTGTCCGTGCGAGGATTCCATGCAGTCTCTGGTGTAAATGTGAGCGCCAAACTGCCAATATCAATAGACCGAATCGGATTGATGGCCTCGGCAGACTGGAACGGAACGGTGAGCGTAAGACTCTTGATCCCCTGACTGAGCCAAGATATCACTGATCCATCCGATTGAGTAGTGGATTTTCCAGTCGCCAGGACAGGTGAGCTTTGATGGTTGAGGAAATTGGTGAACAGCTGGGAGACCACGGCGAGGTCGGAGGTCGTAGTTTGGGGAACAAGAACACCACCGAGGGTGATATTATTGTATCCTGGGGACTAGCAACGGGAAGATAAGCATCCGTCGCGAGCCCGAAGAGAAAAGGGTACCAAAAGAGTGTTTGACCCAGTACCACTACCCAGATAAACACCTTGGTAAGATAAATCAAAAATGACCGTTCCGAGGTCGAGAAGGAATGGACTGAGGGTACTATTTAGTTGGTGTCCTGGAAAAACCCCGAAAGCAAGCTACCTTTGGTTATTGAGCTGCGTGACCGTGACAAAGTTGATACCGCCATTTGGGTTGTCGCTGGGCAACTGTAGCTCCTCCAACTTGACATTTCCGGCGAAATTGTTAGTACCTACAATTAAATAATGAGGGAACGGAGGCAAGGCTAGTGGAGTAGACTTACCGTTGATGGTGACAAATTTGTTGAAGGATATACCATGAGCAGTTGGGAATTTCTCTGCCTGAACAGTGAGATCGTAATTCTCGAGTTGCCAGGTGAAATTCTGGGACGTGATCATCGCAGACGTGAAACGACCAAAGGCGTTTTGGTCCGTGATGTAGAAAGTGGTCGAATCATTGAGCGTGGCACGCTTGTCCTTAGCGTATAGTGTGGACAACTGCATATATCCAAGGGGAACTTTTGTAGAGCCGTCCAACCAACTGACGTTCACGGGGGTTGGAAAGGATATGACAGCAGAAAATATGCCTGTATGCGCGACCTGACGAGAGACGTGAACGAAAGACGAGTGCGGAAAGGGCTACGTACGGTGCCTTGCATGGTCAGTTGAAAGCTGAAAAAACAAGAGGCATGAGGGAGGACGCGAACAAGAGGGAAAGGACCCACGAGGTGTTGGTCGGGTTAGTTATTGCAGCGGTGGTGATGTCGAGGGTGGATTTGTTGACAACATCCTGGATGATGGCCTTCACGACTGGAAACAGTACGATGAAGAGCAACGCGACGCCGAGACATGCGCCGATGACGGAGGTGATGATGAACCAACGGCGTTTGTAGAGGGGCGGCTTAGGGGCAGCAGGAGGGGGCGCCGGGAGCCGTGGTTTGTCGGCAGCAGCAACAGAAGGATCGCCGGGCGGGTCCGCAAAGGGATCCTCACCGACGGGACGCCCTGTCGAACGTGAGCGAACAGGAAAAAAAAAAAGAGGGGAAAAAAGAAGACGGACGAGAGAGAGACGCGTCTGAGCGGGACGCGTCCATGGGTCGGATGAGAGAGAAAAGCGACGGTCTGGACCGATAATAAATGCATGCCGAACGAGAAAATAGAAGCAGATGGTGAGCATATGGTGTCACGGATCGGGTCACGCGATGACGTTGTGATCGCATTTAGCCCATCACGACGACGGCTACTTCTCAACTACCGGAAACATCCCCACACCCCACTCCACTCTGCCAATCATCCACATGGCTCCCGTCTATCACCTGCCAATATATTCATCCGATGTATCATACAACAGTCATATACAATATATAAATCAATCAATACAACGAGTGCTTCAAGGCACAGCGCTGTCGTCTGCGGTTCCTTTCCTGGCCTCGTTCGAGCCTCGAGTCTCATCTGTTTCCATCGATTCTCCGCTAGACGCAACCCGCGGCACCGCAGTATTGCTTGCAGTCACAGATGGCGAGGGTGATGTCGGCGTGTCTTCACTCCCTGTCGAGTCGCGCCGCGTGACTGCACCACGCGACCGCGTCGTTCGGCGTTCCTGTTTCTTTTCTTCCCCTCCTTCTACTCGTCCCGCCTCTGCTGTGGGTGATACGCCCGAATGTGCATTCGACAACGCCGGCGATCCCTCCTCTCTGTTTATAGCACGTGTACCCGAGCCAACCCCTGAAGATCTTGGGTTACGCGGGCGTTTAGCTGGGTACGTGGCGTCTCCGTCTTCGGGCTCTCTGCGCTTACGCTTTCCGCCAGGTCCGCCCCCGCGTCTCCGGCGCGGACTTGATTTCTCCCTCACTTCGGGTTCAGGAGTGCACGTCACTGCAACTAGCGAGGCTGTATGGGGCATCGGTACATCGTCCGCTTCCCGGACTTTGGCTGCTGGCCGCCGCTGCCTGTTGGAGCGACGCGTGGGATCATCGAATACAGCCACCGGTGCGGGCAAGCCGAACGCTGTGGGGTCCAAATCTGGGAGTGATAGTGCCAGTGTGCCGAATGGGTGATACAATGGTAAGAGAGGCGAGGTCATATGATGTCGACTTGGCTTATGTGCGAACGTCCTCGTTTGCGTTAGCTCGGACACTTGGGAGAGTCGAGTTGGGGGTGATGATGGCAAAGTGGGCGCTGTGGCACTCTGCGCTGTAAACAGGGTCTTCTCGAGGTGGAATACCGCACTATTCTGTGCCGGAGATTGATACGTGAATGCAGGTTTCCTGCGGACCGAGATGGTCCCAACAGTAAGGGTTTCATGCGATTTGACGCTGGCCATTGCAGGATGATGTAATGTTAACTCTGAAAAACAGTCAGATCCAGGTGGTTGAGTTTACCTGTCTTAAAGACATACATACTTATGAACAGAGGAGTGTGCTAGTAGCGTGCATTCCAGCCCGAGAAACAAGAAGCGGAGATATACACGCAGAGAAGCGTGGAAGAAAAAGTGGATCAATCAATATAAACAATGTACTTTCAATGGATCGTGGAAGCCCTCGGGCTGGGAACGCGATGGTGGTAGTCCTGAAGGCGTCCGAGTGTGTCAAGGCATGAACCCGACGGGGTCAATACCTCGAGACCCAATAATTCGAAGGTCACGTGTGTGTCGTCGAATGTGTGGGAAAATATATCCACATCAGTTAGTTCTGCTTCCGACCAGATCTATCCTGGGACATCTCTCTCCAGCCAGTAAGCAGACACGGCATGTGGTTTGATGCATCCGCATTAATAGACTGATCAACTGATAACAGACCATGTTATAATGTGTCTCATGCTCACAGGCCACTACTCCCTTCTTCGAGCATGACTGACCCATCGACTCATGAATATGATGTCATATTCGCCGGAGGTTTGTTTCATCGTCACATGCTCATCTTGTTATCCCAGGACCAAACATATGCACTCCAGGTGGAACTGCCGCCTGCGTTGTCGCTGGCCGTCTTGCTACTGCAGACCCCACGCTCCGGATTCTAGTTCTCGAAGCTGGCCCGCACACTAGAGAAGATCCAAGCTGCATAGAGCCATCTCGATGTGTTCAGCATCTAGAACCTGGTGCTCCTTTCATGACAAGTCAGCTTTCAGAACCTTCTCCACATCTCGCGGGAAGGCAGCTTGTGGTCGACAGAGGAAAATGTGTCGGTGGAGGTTCCGTTGTGAACGGTGGGTTCCCCCCTAAAGTAGCGTCGATTGTATGACCAACAATGCATGTAGGCATGATGTACACTAGAGCTGCAGGTTTGTATGTTTAAATGCTCGGCAGAAGTGAAAGTCTACTTGAATAAATAGCCTCCGATTACAATGACTGGGAAACGAACTACAATAACCCGGGGTGGGGATCAAAGGACTTGATTCCATTGTTGAGGAAGGCGAGTAGTATGATGGAGAATACCGTTCTCTGACTGAACATGTCCTTAGACGGAGACGTACCAAGTGAAGGAGAACGAGTCAACTCACGGATACTCGGGGCCACTTAAAGTGTCATATGGTGGCTGTTTCACCGATGTAGGGCAGCAGGCACTCGATGTCGCTGCCAAGTATGATCCAGAACGCAAGTTCGCAGACGACAGTAACGACCTATTGACTTGCGATACGTACAGCGTGAGTACGTTGATTATCTATATACACTATACTTATTTGCACCGAAGCGATGGCAAAAGTGAGTCAGGTTTGCATTACGAAAATCATCATCACCACAATCAATGGCACAGGTGGATTGATGGCAAGACCGGTCGGCGCTCCGATACTGCGCATTACTTCGTTTACAGCCAGGAGAGAAAAAAAAACCTGCACGTACTTTCAGGGCGAGTGGTCATAAGGGTGCTGATTGAGTAAAATCATCTTTCCGTCCTGTGTTTGATCCACTGATAGAGTTCTGAATTCAGGGGTGGTCGAGCCTCAGGAGTAGCATATACGAACGACCCCACGTATAACCCAACTGCAGATCAAATTGTACACGTTGCAAACGCAACGCGATTGGTTGTTGTATCTGCGGGAGCCTTTGGTTCCCCCGCCATCCTAGAAAGATCAGGCATCGGATCCAGCGAAATTCTATCTCGCCTCAACATTACTTCGTTTGTCGATCTTCCTGGCGTGGGAGAGAATTATTTAGGTGCATTACTTTTGATTTGTGTTGAGAGGAAATATACTGACATGGCTCAGATCATCCCATTGTGTTCGTGCCATATTTCGCCGCCAAGGAAGCACAGACCATGGACGCGCTGTTTCGTGGTGACGTAATGGCAATCGAAGGTACATAAGGATCCCGCCGTCCCGGTATCCGTGCACAGCCAAGCTTATCCAAACCAGAGCAAATGAAATTATGGAACCGTGACGGAACCGGCCTGGTATCTCACAAGTATGCCTACTTCTATATATGTCTTTATTGATTACAGCGCCCCCCCTAGTGGGTACGATGTTGGTATCAAACTACGGCCGAACGTGCGTGATCTCAAGGAATTGGGCGCTGAATTTGCTGCTCGCTGGGAATTTTTTGAGAACAAACTCGACAAATCGATTGTTCTACTCGCACCTTGCTCCGGGTAAATATTCCTGCTTGAGCGTGGAATGAATACTCACAATTTCCCCATAGATTCTTCGGCCTCCACCATGATATGCCCGTCCGCGGTTACATTGGAGCCTGTTACTTTTTGGTGTGCTCATACTATTTCATTGGCTTAAAGTCTTGCCTGATCTTGCCCGAAGTGTTACCCAGAGTCGACGGGGAGCGTTCACATCACTTCTGCACATGATCTGCATGAGCGACCACTTTTCTTGGCGAATTTCCTGAACAAGTGATCATTTCATCCACTCGCATCCCCGACATTACTCATTATCGCGTCTCATAGCTCCTCTGACCTTGCAATCCTGCGACTGGCGTACAAGAGAATGCGAGAATGGATTAGACGGATGCCACATTACAGAGGCGAATTGCAGCTCAAGCACCCAATCTTCCCGGAAGGGAGCTCGGCAGCATGCAAAGAAGTAGACGGACCCGTACCAATTAATGCCCCTGATATCATGTATACAAGAGAGGACGATAAAGCGATTGACGACTATCACAGGTTGACAGGTGAGTTGTTCATTCTGATGCCGTGTCATCGACTGAGTACCCTAGTAACGAGCGCGAGACACTCGGTATTATATTTTCTCTTTGCCTTGTATATTCGTGCTTAGGGCTTCGCTAGCTTGGAACCTGTGCAATGAAGCCAAGAGAACAAGGAGGGGTGGTTGACTCTCGACTGAACGTCTATGGTGTCCAAGGCTTGAAAGTAGCAGGCAAGTGACTTTGGCGATATATTCGAGCAAATACCCTGACCGAGAAACTAGATCTGTCCATCGCGCCTTCAAATGTTGCAGCGGTATGTACCTCGATGGTCCACTCATGGCGTGCTTGAATATCACTTTTTGACCAGAATACGTACTCGTCTGCGCTTGTTATTGGAGAAAAAGCAGCAGTTATAACTGCAGAAGAGCTCGGGATTCAGAATGTTTGATACTGAGTAGGAACCGTGTGTACTAGTACGAAGAATGTGACCAATAAACGCGTGACGTAACGCGACAAGCGGCGTCACGTTAGTCCGTTTTGGCTTCACCAACGAGCTGCTTTTGACTGCTACTTTTTGAGCAGTCCATCAATATGTCTCTCTGGGTCGACAGGGCAAGTCAAATTTTCTGGACGGATATGAAGCCCTTCTTACACTTAGTTTTTAGTTTAGACCCAAAACACTGGATGAACTCCACTACCACCAGGGCTTGACAGCTCGCCTAAAGTCCCTTGCTGCATCAGGAGACTTCCCCCACGTACTTTTCTATGGTCCGTCCGGTGCTGGGAAGAAGACACGCATAAGTTGTACTCTACGACAATTGTTTGGAAATGGCGTTGAAAAGGCAAGTTGTATAGCCCGACTCGAAGTAAACAAAGACTGAGCCGCCCAGAATAGCTGAAAATCGATCAAAGGGTATTCGTATCACCAAGTAGACGCAAGATTGAGATCAACCTCGTTCAGAGCAATTACCACATTGAAATCACGCCTAGGTGCGTCACCTCGCTGGTATGCCACGGCATATGTGGTTAGCTTGCTTAAAGTGAAGCGGGGAATTATGACCGGGTTATCATTCAAGAACTAATAAAGGAGATTGCTCAGACGCAACAGGTCGACCTCAGCGCTAAACATCGTTTCAAAGGTTAGTTTTGCAGGCAGGTCACGTTCCAGCGCTCACATGCCCATAGTCGTGATCATTAACGAAGCCGACACCCTGTCCCGTGATGCACAAGCAGCCTTGCGTCGAACGATGGAAAAATACATGTCAAACTTGCGAATCATCTTGTGCGCTAACAGTACAAGTAGACTCATTGCGCCCATAAAGAGTCGATGTCTCCTCATTCGAGTGGCCGCACCAAGCACAGAGGAGGTGAGCGGCTAGTACGAAGTGTTGTATGTTGTGTATTTTGCCGATTGATGTGTTGTCCCGCAGATGCAAACTGTGCTGGAGCATGTCGCCAAGAAGCTCAAGTTCCACCTCCCACCAGAGGCCTCTTTTCAAATTGCAGAAGATGCCGCAGGCAATATGAGAAAAGCATTGCTTGTCTTCGAAGCTCTCAAGATGCAATCGTGAGCTTGGACTCGAACAAATCTCACATCCGTTAACCGAGCCCACAGACCTGATCTTTCAGGACCTCTCAACATTGCGAAACCAGATTGGGAGACTTATTGTCACAAGATTGCTGATATGATCGTGCAAGAACAGTCACCCGACCGCGTGATGCAAGTCCGTGCCAAATTTTATGAGCTGTTGAGCCATTGTATACCACCCGCCATCATTATCAAGGTAAGGGTTCCATTCCACGTCGTGCTTAGGGAGCAGTGTCTGATCGCCTGGTTATTGAGACCGTGGCAGATAGGGTGGTGGAGAGAGTGGACGAAGCCCTCAAGGCAGATGTGATGCATTGGGCAGCTTTCTATGTACGCACTTGATCTTCTGAGACGAAAATTCGATTGTGATGATGCTCGCAGGAGCTGCGGATGCGGATGGGTAACAAGAAAATTTATCACCTCGAGGCTTGGGTGGTGAAGGTCATGTGTCTGTACAAGGTACGGTTTCGCTTGACTGCTAGCAAAATGCAGCTGATGACGGATGGGTTCAGCACTTTACATATAACATTGATATGTCAGAGTTTGACTGAGGGATAATGGCACTTGTACTTATGTCGATGTCATTGTATACGAACAGTCGTTACTTACATAAGCGTTAACTTGGTTATTGCAACGATGGTCGGTCTCGTCAAATCTCCGGGTACATGTCACTCATCGCCTGAAGCTCATCTTCTCAGTGTTCAAGACCCTCACCGACCAGCGTGTCACGGTTGAGCTCAAAAACGACCTCTCTATATCTGGCGTGCTCAAATCCGTCGACCAGTGTGTTTTCGAACCTGCCTCTCGATCGCCTTGACGAGCCCTCGACCCTGCAGATTCCTCAACATCCGCTTGGACTCGATCAAGGTTCTGGATGAGACGAGACACCCGCACATGGTAAGCGTGCATGCTCCAGTCGTGATTGAACTATCCCGCATCCCCCTCTAGATGGCAGTGAAGAACTGCTTTATCCGCGGATCGGTCGTTCGATATGTACAGTTGCCCGCAGAGCACGTCGATACGCAATTGCTCGAAGATGCTACACGAAGAGGTGGGTCTTCATTCTCATTTTTCTCTGAGCGCATCTCATGCCGTGCTCTCGACCTTTCCTTGCTCAGAGGCAGCCAACCAAGCAAAGCGGTGACGAGCGTGAACCGGTGTCGACGCTGGTGGTTCACGACCACGATGGATGTTTACACAGGCCTGCTGTTCGAGGGCTCGTCGATCGACATGATGTATCGGACAATGACCCGTGTATTCACGACATCTCCCTAGTCCTTACGCACGCTAATGTTTGCCAATTCTGTAATTTACCTGGATCCAGTAAAATCGCTTTCTGCGCGCATCGGGACCCTTCCCTTCCCTTGCCAATAATAGCAACCAGTGGAAGAGTCTCCTTCATTTCCGCGATGTTCTCTTCCGAGAAATGGATCTCAAGGATAGCCTGTGCCGCCCGATGATCGCCTTGCTGGAAAATCAATGAAGCGAGTTCACGTCGAAGCTGCACGTCCGATGGCTCTGCGTGTAAAACTTTTTGAATGGTTCTGATGGCTTGTTCGACATCACCCTGAGAGTTTGTCAGTTAGCAACGTTCGAAATACTGTGACCGAATAACGTTACCTGACTGAGATGGTGTTGTACCAAAAGATATGTGACGTCTCTTCTTGGGTCTAGTTTCTTCCGCCGCTCGATGGAAAGCGACTGGATTTCGGACAAGGCGGCGTCTACAAGACTCTCGTCCTCTGTCAGGATGCCCATTCCCGCTAGTGTATTGATTGCCATTAGATTCTCAGGGTCTGCAGTGATACTAGGTCGCTGTGAGTTGCGCACGGGAAATCAGGAACAGTGTTCCTACCTGTCCAACAACAATGCCTTTGCAGACTCCCTGAACTCCTCCGTCCCGATGGCCCACATACATTGGGCAAGCAATACGGTAACGTGAGTGCGAAGCAGGTTGTCCTCTCCAGAACTGTTTAGCGCACTTTGAAAGGTTGTCATCGCCGATTGCAGATCCCCAAGTCTGAACTGCACTAAACCTGTCCCGAATAACGCTTGCACCCTGAGAATCCTTGTCTGTGCATCGTCGTCGGGACTTTCCTCGGGAAGCAATCCAAGGGCTGTCTCGAACGATTCAAGTGAGCCCGTATAGTCGCCCCGCCCAAGTTTCAACCGAGCAAGGTTTGTGTGAGCAATTATAAACCGTCTTTCGACCAGTGGGTCTTCGGACTCTTCGTAAGCGGCTTCCAACTGGGTTATTGCACGAGAGATCCATCTTGCCCCCTCGTCGAGCTGCCCCAAACGCTCGCACAGAAGGCCTAAAAGGTGGGAAGCGCAAGGCTCTTGTGGACACCTTTGGACGTAACGGTTCAGAGCAAAGAAAGCAGGAAGGAGCTCTTCTTTTCCACCGCCTTGATGATGCGCAGAGGCCGATAGCGCGGTGAGCATTCTTGATGCGAATTCCAGATCAGCCAGTGGCTACCCAAGTCAGCTCCTTGCATGGAGGTACGGGATACGTTTCACCCACCACATCAGCACTGAGACCGACCGCGTGTTCTAGCAATCCACGAATGTCAGAGTCGTGTCCATTCGACGCAGCTACCATCGCTTGTCCGACCCAAGTAAGAGTATAATCGGGGTCTAGTATCTGTGCTCGCAGAAGTGCCTCGTTTGCTAATTCCAAATCATCGTGATATAGATATAACAGACCCAAGTTGGTCCATGCAGCCACACTCTATCATGTATGGTTTCAGGACTCGGTGTAAATATGTACATGTGGGGCAAACCTTTGAGTCATACTCCAAGGCTTTGATATATGCATGTTGTGCGGCCTTGGGTTTCCCGAGGAAATACATATTAGCCAGCGCAACCCAATAAACGGTATTTCCGGGTTCCTTTTGCAGCGCCTGTTTCAAGAGTGATATTGCAGATTCGGACGCATTTTCGTGAGTGTTACCCTTATTTTCGGTACTCCATGCATAAAGTACCACCGCTAGATCAAATAATGCACTGCCCAAGGCGATATCCTCCGTTGAGCCAACAGTGAGTCTATAATCATAAGCAACAACGGCGGCCTCGAGGACATGGCGGGGCGTTAGTGGGATACGTGTGGAGGCAAGCTGCGAGGTGAAGATGTGCGCTATTCGGGTGCTTGCATGGCCATTCAACAAAGAATTCGTGTAGTGGATGATATCTTCCATCACTGTTTCATCCACGAACACAGCTACTTTTGATAAACCAAATAGAGCATCCGCAACAATCTTCCACATTACGCCTCCATGGCCGGAACCCTCCTGTGCCATCGTAAAGCAAGTTTTGATAGCTGCCACAAAAGACTGCTCAGATCTTGCGTTGAAACCAGTAGAGCGCTCCTGGTAAGCAAGATCTAGCTGTGTTTGGGCAAGGGCTAGTAATACCCCAATTTCCTTTGGTCGTGTATCCAGAATCAAGTTGAAGGAAAGAATGGCCTCAGTTAGCCTGCCGGTCTGGTGTTGCACCTCGCCAATCAGAAAAGTGCAAATCCAGTCGTCTGGTTCAAGTTCATGGGCCTTCTCAAGGGCTTTCAACGCAGCGGCGTGGCGGCCTGCATTGCTGTAGGCTTCCCCTAGACGAAGCCATAAGATTTGATCTTCTGGTTCTGCGCGTAATGCGACCTGAAAAGCTTCAATAGAGCGTGCATAATTTTTATGTATCTATTTCCATTGAGAACATAAACGAGACACCTCGTGTTTGACTCACCATCTCTACTACGCCGACAGCTTTCCAAGCCCAAGCATTTGTCGGAAGATATCGGCCAACAACAGCACCATCCCGAGTCTGAATTCCAGCATCCAGCCCGCCTTCTCCCTCGATTGTCCTACGAGCGACAACTTCAACGAGGTCCCATTCCCGCTCGTCGGCAAATCCTTCTGCAAGTCTTTTGGCGGCGTCTGCTTCTCGTGGGTCGAGTTCGAATGCCTTCTGGAAGCACTTGGAGGCTCGAGGAGGATCGACTACAAACTCGGAGTAATATATGCCGAGGGAGGTGTACGCGGGAGCATACGTCCGGTCGCACTTCAAAGAATTGATGAAGTGGGAGTATGCTTCTTCACGAAAGTCCCCTGCGCTCGAAATAAGAACCAATCAGCCCGTGGCTAGGTGGTGTGGACCAACCTCCCATTTCCCAGCAACTTTGCCCAATACGCCACAGGCACCGAGCTCGATCCATGTCATATTCGTCCCCTTCTAGATCACTGAGTACTTCTTTCAACGCCTGGATGCCTTTTTCGGTTTGCATCTTGCTGAGACACCAAGCACTCTCTTCTCTCGTACGAATACTTTTCCGGGTTCCCGGCTGAACAAGCGACGTTGCTTTAGTAAACAACCCCTCAGCTTGTTCCCATTTCCCAGTATACTGGAGGACGTAGCCACGGCTGATCAACCCATCCACATTATCGGGATCGCATTTAAGAACATCGTCCAAGATGCGAAGAGCGCGCGAGTGATGTTTTGGTGGGTACAAGTGTACGAGAGCGCTTGCGAGCCCCACGTTGAATGCCTTGCGTACTCTAATAACGTAGGTGTAGTGTTGCGTATCAATATTTGAAGGACACGGTGACGTACTGGTCGATCTTTCGCCCTGTATTTTGCTCGTGCCTTCGGACGAGCTCAAGTCCGCTTTCTGTTACACTGATGACATTGGAGTAATCAAGTTCTTGTAAATAGACCTCGGCTACTATGCGATTGGCTAACAGAGAATTAGGCAGCGATCCAAATGCTTCCTACAAGAAACGACTAAGCGGCAGAAATGTCTCGACTATCAGACTTACCGTGATCATGTCGAACGGGTCTCGGTCGCCGACCAGTTGTCGAGAACGTTTGTTATTTTCTTCTTCGTCCACCTCTAGAGGCGTCCCACTATATAGAAAATAACCTTCAAGTAATTTTGCCAGTGGACTCGCGGGCAGGAGCCTCATATACTGCCGAAGATGATCCAAGCCGTAGCCATCTATCACAGCTCTGAGCAACATCACTTAGACGATCCTGATCACCACGAACCGATTGTGTCACTATCCTTTCCTTCGAGAAATATAGACCAAGAGAGCTCATCAGACACTCCGATTATGACTACGCCATCGACGAGGTCATCAAGCTCCTTCCCAATGCTAGCCTTCTCCGGAGATGTTGTTGGCAGCGCGTAAAAGTACTTTTGCTTATAACTAATAAGTTTTGCCTCAGTAGAGCGACGAAGCTCGTCAGAGGTATTTGGGTGGTTTAGGACTTCCTGATAGAGCGACGGTAACTATAGTGCACAATGAGTAAATATAATACTGCTGTTGAATCGGTCGTACTCTGGATTTACTCCAAACCTCTACTCCGATGCCTTTCTTCAGTTGATCAGGGGAAGGTCCTCCAAGTCGCGTGCGTCTCTTATCGAATTCACTTTTTATAAAGCTTTCTTCGTCCCGTTCGACCATGGATATGATTTCTTCAAAAATCGGGAGCGTATTGTGAATCGCGATTTGCGTGTCAAGTGTCGAAGATGCAGTTGGGTTCGTCGAGTCCGGTGGCGGTAAACTTGATAATGTCGCATACAGTGCCGAGTCGGGAAGCAAGTAAGAGAGAGCGCTCACGACCTGCATGACGAGGAGCCTCAATCCAGTACTTCGGCATGGCATCGAGTGTACCTACTTGTTGACGGGTGCCGTGTTCTCTTCTCGTTGAAATCAGTTTCTGTAGAGTCTCCGCGCACTTGGTAGCATCACTGCCGGAGAGGATTTCAGCCTGTGCATATGAGACCCGACCATCAAGGCCACACCTTTTGGCAAACATTTCCATGGTGTGTTCCAATACCTCCGACAGGGAATCCCATCGACCACTCTTCTCGTAGAGTTGCGTTATGCCCTGTCCAGCTGGTTGACTCCTTGAATGATCCGTGAAGTTCGATACGACTCGCCTGCCAGGCTAGAATCTGGTCTGGCTTCAACTCGATTGCTTTGCGATAATACTAAGCAACCGTCAGGTTGTCTCAATGTGTAACACGCACGACGACTTTACTTGCTCGCTCTTATCGTGCTCTCCCAGCTCCAGCAAGGCAAGTCCTAGAAATACATGGCTGTCGACATATCAGCGGCCAAGTCGATGGTGTCGAAGAAATTTAGACTCGGACGGACGCGTTGTAATTGTCGGGTTCATAGTCGAGTACTTGGAGCGCTGCGTCACGAGCCAATTCATATTGCTTCTTCCCAAGAGAGTCTCTCGCCGTCTTGAGCTTTGTTTTGGCAAATGACGAGGACATTGTGATGTGGACGAGAGAACGAGCCTCGTTGACTGGTACCGATTCCAAGATGATAAAGATAGTCTCTCGCGTAATACTCAACCCGTAAGTACGTGTACGTACAACACCACCCTAAGATACCGAACAGTCGCAAGGATGAACGAAACGAAGCAGGTTAAATCATGCTCCAAGAATCCAAACATCCACGGTAACCAGCGTCTGCTCACATCTACTCAGCCCTCCGGAACAACCATCTAATTGTGTGCGACATGTAACTCTTCAGCAGCATGTTCATTAACTTTGCGCCCGAAGAATCTGAGTAATTTTGCCCTGCGGTACTTGGCAGCTCCCCTGACGAGACATAGTTCGTCAATTAGATCCCATATGTTGGCTTTGGTCTGTCCGTCCACGGATGGAGGGATAGATGCAACACGCGCGCCGTTCCCTAGATTATCGAGGTGTTCCGTCCAACCAGCGATATGTTGATCATGTGTAACAACGAGAAGAGGGCAGACGTCGCCGTTGCAGGAAGTATAAAAGTCCCGGAGACTCGTCTTGTTTTCTTCCGACATCGTCCCGGCAAAGATTAACAAGTCGGCACCTCCTTTGGCTATTCTTGGAGTGATATAGTGCTCCGAAAGGTTACCAGCATGCTGGAAGACAAACGGGCGTCCATTAATATGAGAATTGATTCGTTTGAGATCGCCAAAGATACCGGACTGAAAGAGTGAGATGTCGGTCTGAAGGAAAACGACACAGGAAAGAGGTTGAAAATTTTCCCAGCCGGACCTCACCATCGACTTGAAGTCATGCAAGGCAGCTTTGATCAAAGCATCGGCGTTGGACGAAAGACGGATGGCAACGTGATGACAGTTGTCAATGATGAGTTCCTGGGCTACTTTCTGCGACTGGACGCTGCGTTCATGAAATACAGAACCAACGGCTCTCTTCATATCGATGGTCGTAACGCATGCGTGTGCGTCGAAGCGCATCTTGTACCTGGCCAGTTCCTTCTCGCCCTTCGCCCACCAATCGTTCATCGAGTTCGGCTCGTTCTCCAACCCAGTTACAACGGCAACAATGGGTACCTTCTTTCTGCATATCGCAGAGTAAAAGATGGTATAATTCCTAGCCAGCGATTTCCGAACATTCGGACCGCGAATACAATAGACGAGGAGATGGATGCCATTCGCCTTCCGCAGTTCATGGAGCAGCTTAGCCAAGTTTTTCTCGGCCACTTCGGGTGGAACGCGACCCCGCGTACCTTCATCAAGGCCAGCCGTATCCCAAACGTTGATCTTCTCCCCATTGATGTCTATCGTATACCGACGACTTTGAAACGTGCATCCCAGGACACCACTAGAAGTCTCCGCGGTTTGGCGACCAGCAAGCATATTGATCAAAGAGCTTTTACCGACTCCGCTGTCGCCAAAGATCACGACATTGCGGATATTTGAGTTCTGAGATGAAATTTGACTTATCGGCCAATGTAAATAAGATCGTTCTCGTACCTCGAGAGTCAAACTTCCGGTCTTTGAACCCCCATTGAGACTTGAAACAAACGACGTCTGGTTGGTAATACTCACTTTGGTGGGCCCGTTATCATACAGGTCAGAATCCATCGAAAAGATCGTGGGCTGATGCTGCAGTGGAATGATCTATACGGGGTGTATCAGGTCGAAGGCAGAGAGATATCGAAACTAGAACCTACCCCAGGGGATCGGTCTTTGCTCTGTCCTTTAGCCGACTCGTTGAAATTCACGGTCAGTGCCCTAGCGGGCTTCAGCTTATATTAATTTGTGTTGTTACGCGCAGGACAAAAAACATACGTCTGAGCGGCGCTTGGCGGGGGGTTCGCATGCCATGTAGTATGTATATGCAGAGGGGGAGAAATTGCTTCTGGCCTAGAATCGTCACGACTTCGAGACGAGACTACCTTTATATGCGGACTCGTAGTACGAGCCACGGCGATTGTACTAAAGGTTGCGCCTCCCTAGAATGCGGGCCACAGGGAACGTTTTGCCAACAGCAAAAGTGTACCCACACAACCATCACAGCGAACTTCATGGACGCTTCGTTGGATCAAACGCGGCGACCTTGTGAATTCACAACACGTCATACTGGGGCCGCAGGATTTGAATTGTCGGAAATGAGGCTGAGTACTCGCGGCGTGCACGTTGCATCTCTGTGAACCATGTCAAGGTTCACCGTTAAGAAGATTGATCCTCGCCATTGGTTCTGTACGATAAACCACGGCAATGCCTTCGGTCGGCAAGTTTGTGTCGTCGTTGAAAAGCTTGGGAAACTTACAATTTGAAAGTTACAGTTCTAGGACGTACGCTTGAAACGACTCGTAACACCCGGCCGTGGGCTCGTGCCCTCCTCGTTGCAAACATTCGCATGACGTATGGGCGTCAGAGCCATCAAGAACGATCCTTATCGCGACGAGTTTAATTTTGATCCCGGTCAACACGTAGCGTCTTCCAGCCGGCCTAGTGGACGCGGTTCTTCCTTCCACGTACGGTCCATGGTATGCAGAGCCTCGCACAGCTGAACTGACCCTGATGAACCTCGTCTCCACGAGCCATATCGCGATGATCGTTTTACCGAGGAAAGACGCTCATCGAATCGTCCTGGCAGCCAGCCTGAGAAACTCACAGCGTTCGATATGGAGCCCCGGCATGCAGGTCCTTGGTTCGCGGGATCTGGTGGAACCCGGAATCGTCTCTCTTATAAAGGGACTGACTCTTTTAATCGGGTCCCTCAAAACCCAGTCTCTTGACGAGGACACGCACGCACTCACGTCCGCCACTGTCACCTGTTCATACACGCTTCACCCTTGATCGTCGACCCCCTTCCCATGCGGACAGAAAGCGTCTGTTCCAGCCCCACTGCGACTCTCAACGAGTATCCTAACCGCCGCAATGTCTTGATCGTCGGAGACGTTGGCGCAGGCAAGAGCTCCCTCGTCAATCTTATCGCCGGCGAGGAGCGAGCCGCCACCTCGAGCGGTGCTAGAAGCTGCACGCTTCATTCGCAGGAACACTTTGTTTCCTTTGATTCCGTCGATTTTGTCTTGCACGACACAGCTGGTCTGCACGAGGCACGAGGCAACATGAAGAAGAGCGAGTACCTAGATGCCATCTTCCAGGCGTACGCCCTCATTTCTAGACTTGAGCGGTCGGGTGGCATCAATCTCCTCGTATACTGCATGAAGGGCGGGCGGATTTCCTCGGCGATGCAGCAGACGTATAGCCTTTTCGTCGAGGTCCTTTGTAATCGACAGGTTCCCGTCGTCATTGCCGTTACAAATCTGGAGATGCACGAGAACATGGAGAATTGGTGGAAAGAGAACGAAAATGACATCAGGGAGTATGGACTCAGATCCCTCGGGCATGCTTGTATCACGGCCACCCGCGGCTACAAAGACGTGTTCAGCGACAAGTACGACGAGTCTAGGGATATCATCCGGAAGCTCCTCCTGGAGCATAGCGGTAGGGTCGCTTGGAGAGAGGAAAAGACGACTTGGGTCAAACGGGTGATGCTGCACATGCGCACTTGGCTGTCTCCGCGCCATAAAAAGCGGCTCGATAGCAGTGACCTGAGGCGGAAACTTATCAAGCGGTGCGGTTTTTCGGTTGAGGACGCCGAACTTGTCTCTCAGAGGATTGAGCAATCGCGGGGGATGACGGACGTTCCCGAAGAAAGCAGATCATGGTTCGACGAAAAGTTTGGAAGTGATGACAGGAGTTGTGTTTCCTTGCCAGCAATTTCCTATGCTTCATGATATAGCTCGCGCCCATGCCACATGTCGATTATTCTTACTGTATTATTAGTGTTTGCGGATCTTGACATTATGTACCGCGGTACTGTCGAGCACTGTAGTAACGTAACGCGTTTTGGCACAATTCCTGAGCACTCATTGGCTCGCTAATGTGAAAACAAAGTAATTACCTCACACACACCATATTTGGAGTGTTCAAAAGTGTCTGGTCGAACTCGCTTGACAGATGTAGTTCATGAAGACTCGTACGTCTTGGCTCGGACTTTTAGTTCGGCTCTCGCGCTTCAGGTCACAATACATGCTCTCAAGATGGTGCGTTCGGTCGGAACAACGATCGAGAAAGCGACAAAAGTACGAACTCGGCGAGGCACGAGGACTGTTACAAAAGTACGGTAGTTACTAAAAGGTGTAGAATAGAGAATGTGCGTGTCATGATGTGTTGGTACGTCCACATGATCTCAAATAGTCCACATATTCCACCAAGAATTGAACCTGTTCCAACGTCTCGATTGCTTTGACGCTTCTTCGTCTTCGTACCACCTCGATGGCCCGCTCCACCATTTGCAACGTATCCCGCCGCACCACGGTTTCACTGTCCCACTGGAAAACCCCTAGCGGTTCATCCTGGTACTTTATTTCAGCCACATCGGCGGTGGTAGTACTGGGTGGAATGTTGTTCTCGATCCACCCACAGAGCCCGAGCTTCAACATCCAACAACATGCAAAGAGCCCAGCGCGACCGACTCCCCCGCGGCAGTGGACCAACACGGACATGCCCTGGAGTGAGTAACCCTCGATGATCCGATCCAAGTCGGCGTCCAAGGATTTGGGTGAAAGCGGGGCGAGACCTTCCGGCAGGGGAATGCTACAAAAGCGTGCATTAGTGAGGAGAAGAGATGAATGATGCGCGACGCGTACCGAAGGACGTCGAGGCCCTCTCGATGTGCAACCTGACAGTATTCAGTCCACGTAGCGCCTATTAGAAATTCAAGTTCGTCGTCATCGAGGCAACTTTGGGGGGTGACGATGTGTTTGAGCGTGCCGACATGACGGAGAAAGAAAGTTACCACACGACACATCGAGCCCCAAGCAGTTTCATTCGCCGCAGATCGATATCAAGGTTTCGACAGACAGCACTCCTCCCACGCACAGGACCACTCAATCGGACTTGAGAGGAGAGCAGTCGGTGCAAGGCAAGCAATAAAAAAAGAAACCCACCTTTCTTGCCGGGGCAAGATGACAGAAGGAGATTCCCGAGCTTGAAAGACCTTTGACTGGACGTATCTTGTCGGGAAGATGTGGGCGACGATTTTGATGGTCGGAACTTGGAAACCTTGTTTGGGGGCGATGGGGCTGTAGGAGGGCGACTATGCCAGATAAAGCAAGCGGGTAGTGATGCCGGGATGGCACTCACGCGTGAGACAGGAATGGATGCAAAGCATAGGCGGCTGAGAGAGGGCGGCTCGGTGGCGACTGAGTGGACGAAAATGGGGAATGTGGCTTTAGAGTCGAGTCAGCAGTGGCACCTTCCGACGCCGCACCCGGAATGGGGTGGCTCTTGAGGTTGCGCTTGAACGAGAGAAAGATCTTTGACGAGGGAACGGGGAGAGGAGGGAACGAGATTTTCGTGTTGAGCGCAGCATTGAAAGCACCAGCGACAGAGGAACGGAATTCGTTTGATGGTAAGCACTCGGGTATATCAACGCGGGGGTATCGATCGGGACTGTAAGGAAGATGGAGTCGAAACAGGACGGGGGAGGGCCGTGTGGAGGGGACGAGGTGAGACGAGATGGCGAGAAGCGATTCCGGGGGTATGATTTGAGAAACACTGGGGAGGGGTCAGACGGGCAGATCGGGAGGGGATGGACTAACTTGATGGGGTGGGACTCTGAGGTCTTGACGTGCGGGGCAGAGGCCTTGTGAATGGAATCCGAGAGGGCATCGGACAGCTGGCGGCGCAGTTCGGGGTGGGGTATATTGCATTCGCCGGCAGCGAGGGCGGCACGCTGTTTCGCGGCAGGTATCAACGGACTGTCGTGGGGGGTGGCGGGGGAGGCGCAGGGCCACCAGAGCACCTGGTCGGCGTGCCTGCTCTGGCGCTCGCGGAGGGCACAGAGGACGTCGGGAAGATGGAGCGAGAGGGGTGCGTACTCGACGGGGCAGCCTGTTCGGCAGTGAAAAAACGAGGGCGTGAGCGGTGAAGGGGCGAGATGGCTTACCCTGGTGGCCGTATTTCATGCGGTTGTACTCGCTCGCATGGTGCTGCGAGGCCAGCAGGGCGAGCTTCCTGCGGTGTGAGCGCGAGCGTGCAAATGCGCGGGGGACGCACCTCGACGGTCCACGCGGGTTCGGATACGGACATGAAAGACAAGGCGATGTCCCAGGCTCATCGGATTTGATTCACAACATCGTCGTCGTCATCGTCGTCGTCGTCGCCAACACTCGTTACATGTCTCGCTCTGCCCCCCAGCCTGGCCCTGGAACGACCATACGGCGGGCAAAGACACTCACGCGCCCGGAGCGCAGCGTCGCACCCGTCCCGCTCATCAACCCGCCCGCCTCGCTCGCCCCAAACGCATCAGGCTGGATACCTGGCTCTTCCACCGCCGCCGGGTTCGATCCATGGCGCGTCTTCTCCCGCCTCGTCACTCTCTGGGCACCCTCCTTTCTCCTCGCCTCCGTCGCCGGGCTCAGGGACAAGAACATGATTCAGGCCTGGAGAGAGAAGATCGCTCTCTGCTTCATCATCCTTCTCCTCTGCCTCGCCGTCGCCTTCGTCACCGTCGGTCAACAGCTGGTCCTTTGCCCGTCCACCTCCAGCACGACTCCCGCTCGTTACACTACTCTCGGCTCTGTCGCCGGCACCCTCAGCGTCCAGGGCATCGTCTACAACATTACTGACGCACAGAGTCCCCCAGGCGTCAACCTCGATGCCCTTGCCCAACAGGAGCCTGGCCAAGACATCACTCCCTACTTTACCCGCAGCGCGTCACAGTACGCCGCCTGCGATGGTCTCAGCTTCCACGTCGCAACCGACAATCCTTGCACCTCCACCACTCCCTGTCCTCTCGGCCCTCTCAATGCTTCTTCCACCTTTTCCCAGCTCGACATCCACGAGACCTCTCAACACCTTGGCTATGACTGGACCCAGGTCGCCGCCCTCTCCAACTACTTTGTCATCGATGGCGCCGTCCTCAACATGAATCCGTACATACAGCTCCATCCCACCCCCATTTCCTCTGACCCCGTCGATCTTGCCATTCGTGCCATTCTGCTCCAGCCCGGCAATACCACCAGCAAGGATGCTACCATGATGTTTTATAGCAGCGCAATCACAAAGTCTGCCGTCCCGTGTCTCACTCAAAGATACTATGCTGGCAACATAGACAAGATCACGCCCGGTTGTTTCGTCTCTTCCTTGATTCTCTACGTTGGCCTCGTCGTCATCCTCGGTCTTGTCTTTGTGCGTTTCGCCATGGCCTGTGTATTCAACTGGTTCCTCTCTGCAAGGTTGGCTGGTCCTCCCGACAGCACAGACCTAAACCGCTCAGTCATCAGCCCGGCCGTCTTGCCAGAGGGCGCTAACATCTCTATCGACAACAGAACCGGCATGGCTCCTTGGGCAGGTCCCGGCGCCTCCAAGAAACCTGCAGCGCTCCGCAAGGCTTCCCGGCCCACCACCACCGCCTCGCTTCCTCCTCAGGAGCCAAGTCAAGTGATGAGCTTGGCGCAGATTGGGGCTGAACTCTTTGCAGTGTGTTTGGTCACGTGCTACTCCGAAGGCGAAGAGTCAATGCGTTCGACGCTCGATGCGATTTCTCAGACGACGTATTCCGACCAACGCAAACTCATATTCGTCGTTGCCGATGGTATGATCACTGGTGCGGGAGAGAAACGGAGCACACCAGATATCTGCGTCAGTCTGTTGGAAGCCGATCCTCGCTTTGGAAACCCTGCACCCATGAGCTATCTTGCCGTTGGTTCAGGTGCCAAGAGGGAAAACCGCGCAATGGTTTATGCGGGTCATTACAGTACGTTTCTCTGACGAACCCTTCCCTCCGCGTCATCTCACACGTGTCGTTTAGCCTGTGCGGGCCGTCGCACTCCTACGCTGATCATCGTCAAATGTGGGATCGAAGCCGAATCAACCGACAAGAAACCCGGAAACCGCGGCAAACGCGACAGTCAACTCATCCTGATGAACTTTTTCTCTCGCGTCACGTATAATGATCGCATGACCCCTCTCGACTTTGACCTTTTCCGAAAAATCCACGTGCTTATGGGTGTCACTCCTGACTTTTTCGAAGTCTGCCTGATGGTAGGACGGTCTTGCCTGTCGTCGAGCAGTATCTCACGCGCTACAGGTTGACGCAGATACCAAGGTGTTCCCAGATTCGCTCAAATCCTTGGTGAATTGCATGCACCACGACCAAATGATCATGGGTGTCTGTGGAGAGACACGAATAGTCAACAAACGGGCATCGTGGGTCACAGCGATCCAAGTATTTGAGTACTTCATCTCCCACCATCTCGCCAAGGGCTTCGAATCCGTGTTTGGTGGTGTTTCGTGTCTTCCAGGCTGTTTCTCCATGTTCCGACTCAAGGCTCGTAGGAATAGCGGCGACGATTGGGTCCCTCTTATTATTAAACCCGAGATCGTCCGCGAGTACAGCCAAAGCGAAGTCACCACTCTGCACCAGAAGAACCTTTTATTATTGGGCGAAGATCGTTTCTTGACCACTATCCTCATCCGCACATTCCCAAACCGCAAAATGATGTTTCTCCCGCAAGCCCGCTGCCGGACTGTTGTTCCTGATACGTTCGCTGTCCTTTTATCCCAACGACGTCGTTGGATTAATTCCACCATCCACAATCTGATGGAACTTGTCCTCGTACGCAACTTGTGTGGTACTTTTTGTTTCAGCATGCAATTTGTTGTATTCATGGACCTTCTCGGCACCGTCGTCCTTCCGATAGCCATTGGGCTGACTTACATGCTCATCGTCAGCATGATTATACACCCTCCGGTCGATTTCCAAGAGGCCATTCCACTTATATTGCTGGTTGCCGTGCTTGGTCTTCCTGCCGTTTTGATCGTGATCACGACAAGGAAAATCGTTTATGTCTTTTGGATGTTGATATATCTTATTGCCCTTCCCATTTGGAACTTCGTATTACCCGTTTATGCATTCTGGCATTTTGACGACTTTTCGTGGGGAGAGACGAGGTCGGTTCCTCTCTGATTATCGGCTTGCTGGTATTGACTACTTGCGACAGGAAAGTGGAGGGAGAGGCAAAAGGCGAAGCTCACGGGACTGGCGGCGCTGCTGTCGGTGGACTGTCCGTACCGCTTCGCCGTTGGGAAGATTGGGAGCGATCAAGGCTTCGCAAACTCAAGCGCGAAGAGCGACGAAGAAGAGACATGGAGCGTCTCCATCCAGGCGGATTTATTTCCAGCGAGAACGAGCTGCTGAGCGTTCGTGGAGGGAACCAGTATGAAGGTTCTGACACGTACTCGCTTACTTCCTCGGATGATGATCACTATGGCCAGCAAGTTGGGGGATACAACGAGAGCAATGCACAATACCCTCCACCGCCTGTTGGCCTTTACGACGTCCCCACCAGAGAGGGGTCGATGGTTGGCAATGCCCAACTAGAAGCGATGCTGGATGCTGGGTTTGACGATTCCCCCGGCCACTCCCCCGCACGTACACCGATATCCTCTGCATTTCCAGCGCGCTATCAACTGTCCGACAACCTATCTCGACAACGTCTGATGGACTATGATACCGTACAGCGCGCCGGATCTCTTGAGAGCTCTCAGACGCCATCTGCATCGTCCTTTTCACATGCTTCACGTCATCGGGAAGTAGACGAGTATCGACGACCGCGAGAGGCGTACGGACCGCTTGGACCATTGGACCCAGGGCAAAAGTTTTAAATAACGACTCGTTTATTCGATCTTTGTTGATATTCTTTCCTTTGGATATATTCCTTCTTTTCGAGATGAGCGTGGTACTGATAGTTGTTGATCATTTTCGTCTCTTGTTGTACCATCTCTTTTGTGGATCACTTTGGAATGACGGGTTAGATGCATAGGAAATTGCTCTCCCTGCCGCTCGTAGACTGACGACTTGTTAATGTGCAAGTTGTCAATTTGCATTGTCTTATCATAATTATATGTCGTTTTGATCTAACAGGATGAAGACTGGGCTGGATCATGACCCCGCTTCGTTTCGTGAGGCCCATTTAGCCGGTAATCTCTAAGACGAGATGGATCTTTGGAAAAAGCATTCGCCATTTGTACAAGCCGACGGAAGCGACCCTTGACTCTGGGTGTTCCCCTGGGTATACTGTATATCCACCGGTGAGAACTTTGATGACAATTGTCCCGTTGATTTCAGTAAGCGTTTGGACTCGTTCCATTAGCGTGTGGTGCGACTTTGAAGCTGTAATAAAAGACGTCGGTCGACAAGAGGCGATGTACGCGACTCAAACTTACTTCCAGGATCGACCCTAGAAAATTGTTGTGGTATCGAGGCAGCCGAGCGACTCAAAGACAAGGAGGGCAGGCTGCATGTTCGCCGGCAACGGATGCATACGGCGCTGTGGTGATGAGACTACGACTGTCGCGAGGCCCTCGCATGGGGGCAATGTCGGCGTCAACGCTCATCAGGGAAGCATGCCATCCCGTGTGTGTATATGATGCGGCCGTTGGCGGGAATATGTGACGTACCAGAGGCCCCGCCGACGTGCTTGTCCGCGAGCTGGCCGCTGGTCCTCTGGGACGGTCACGACGATGTCGGCGTGTGCAGCGGGTGTTTTGAGAGGTTGACGGCGCGTGAGACTTGACTTCTTCCCCAATGGGCACGACCAGACGGGGCGTCTGGGAACCCCTCCCGCTCATCGTGTACGGATATGCGGTGCACCCGCTGTCCCCTTCCAAGCGCGACACGCGCATCTCCAGCCGACGCCCCATGTCCACCATCACAGAGGCCTCGGACGGCGACGTCGGAGGTCACAGAGACATCGTCTCTCTCGAGGTCGGCGATGAGGTCTATGCCTTTGAGAAATACACACCCCGCGCAAAGGAGGTCGACGGCGTCTGGTATCGCGGGGGCGTCCACCGAGAAAGAAGAGTGTAGTCGTCTCACGCCGTCGACAGCTACGTCGTCTGTACTGCCCGCCGTCCGCCGCCTCTCACCTCCGACCCATCCACTTCCAGATCACCACCCAGAGCCGACGAGCCCCAGCAGGTCTTCATTGGTATTTTCCCCGCATCCCACATCTACGCTCGTGACGAACTATCGGACGCCGAGGGTCGCCTGCCCGATCTAGTCACCTCCTTGATCAATAACCCGACTTCTGTCGTCGGACAACATCCAAACGGAGCATCACACGTGGCCGATTATCTCGCTCAGTGGAAGCGCGAACGTGCAAACTCTGGCCCCGAACATCCCGTCCGCGAAAAAGAAAAGGAAAAAGGAAAGGAAAAGGAAACTCTCGAAGACGAGCGCAAATCCTTCAAGCTCCTTCCTCCCCCAGACCAGGCCAAGTCCTCCCGTGCTGCCGTCACCGTCTACCCCGCCAGCGTGTATTCCGCTGCCCCCTCGGAAGAGGTTTTGAAGCCCCTCCCTCCCAGGCCGTCTCTCAAATCTGGCGACGACACCGCTTCCGGTATTTCCCAACCCATCGTCGACGAGATCGCATCAGCACTGAGGGAATGGCATAGTCTCATGTTCCACTACCTCGCGCAAAGGCAGTATGCCCTCTTCCATACCGTCAAATCTCACATCGAAGCCTTGCACCTTGGTCGGAGGCAGCTCCTTTCCCAAACTCTGAGTGCCGAGGAAACCGTTTCGCTGCGAAGAGACTGCGTCGCAAGACTGGTCACCGGCAACATGATTCAGGATCTGGATATCATCGTCAGGCATCCTACCTGGGGCGCACTCGTTTCCGTCGACGTCGAGGGCGAAGTAGACCCCCGAAGTTGGGTCAGCGCCGTCAGAATGTACGCCATGCAGACCGCATTGGCATACATGAATATACCAGCCGACCACCTCAACCACTTGAAAAATTCGTCGACCGAATATTACACTCCTTCTCTACCCATCACCACCCCTGCCCATTCTGTCTTCCCCGACGTCACTCGTCCTCGTAATTCGTCCCGTCTCGTCGGCTCTCTCGCTTCTCCGACCACCGCTTGCAAACCGTCCCCCGTAAAGTTTTACCACATCTTTCTCGACCTTCGTGCTTTCGTCGCTTCGTTCTGTGCACCGGGGGAAGTAGCCGAACTCTTTTTCTCCATCTACAAACACTCGGATAACCCCCGATTCGTGACCGAGGAGTGTTGTGTCGTGTTGAACCATAACGGCGTCCTCGCTAGAGAGGGTGGTGCAACGACACGTGCCCGCACGCTCTTTACCGATATCGCGCAGAGCGATGCGCAAGATACCTTGTTCCTCGTGTGCCGGATTGTTCGCAATGGGGCCATGAAAATGGCCTCGAGCATTAGTTCCGGTGTGCCTGGTGCGGACAACGGCAGACGAAGACCATCCGAGTCGTCCATCTCCCTTGTCGATGCGCCCGGAATGGTGCGTACTCCCACTACGCCGTTTAATCAGGGATTCGCAGAAACTGCCAATTACCGTCGTCCGTTTGGTTGTGCAGTGCTTGAGCTCACGCAGCTGAGCAAGATGGTGGCCGAGGGGTCCGATGTATCACCAATGCGCGAACATACAATGCCGATTTATGTTCCGGTCAACGAGGCTCTGTTCTCGACGCTTCATCAAGATATCATTGTGAACAAAACGACCGAATATGAAAAGTCTTCGAGGTGCCTATATCCATTCACTTTGACCGTGTTCCGCTACTAAAACGCTTCTGCAGGGCTGAGATGCTTGCAGTATCGGTCAAGGTTTTCCACGGAGATGCCTCGACGATCATCAGGGAGAACATGTCTCTTCTTCAAGACATCCCACTCACCCTCCGCCTGGGTTTTCCCGACGTCGTATTCCCCGGTGACATTCGTAACGAGCTTTACATCAAACTCTGGTCGGGGGAGTTCCCCACTTCTCACGCGCAGTCTGCGCGTTTGAGCATGGCCAATATCGTTCGTCCAGGGACACCTGCTCAGAACGTCCAGGTCACCATCGAGGTTCGGGATTCTTCTGGTGCTACGGTGGAGAATGCCATCTTTCTTGGAGCTGGTGAACCTCCCGTAACACAGTTTCACTCGATCGTGTTCGCTCGCAATAATCAGCCAACGTACGGCGAACTCATCAAGCTCCAGTTGCCTCTCCAGGGTGTGCACGACTGGCACCTATTCTTCACATTTAGGAATAGATCCGGGAATCGTGCCTTGGGGCCTGATCGACCCTATGCGTTCACGTTTCAACCTCTGTTTCCTGGAAAAGGCGCGTTTCTGGAGGACGGCAGCCACCATCTAGTGTTGTACAAAGCCGACAAACTGAATCAGATTACGCCAGACATGTACCTGTCGTCCCCGCCTTGGGTTTTACCTGGCCAACACCCAGAGCAAGTGTCCATTTCCCCCGATATTCAGAGACTTGCTCCTCCCCTACGTGACACCCTCATTATCCGGTCTTCTCTATGCTCCACAAAATTTACTCAGAACCCCGTGTTGCTCAATCTTCTCAGATGGGGGCAGATCCAAGACAAGGAACTACTCTCTACTGTCCTCACCAAGTTTACGTTTGTCGGTGAAGGCGAAATCGTCAAGTTTCTGCGCGACATCTTTGATTCACTCTTTGGTATCCTAATCTCTCAAATGAATCAATCGGGGGAGATGGATCACCTCGTGTTCAATGCGCTCGTGACGGTACTCGGGATCGTCCAAGACCGAAGGTTCAGCAACTTTCAGCCAGTGTTGGACGTATACATTGATCAACACTTCAACTGCGCCCCTGCATCCTCTCGTATGATCAGGTCTATGGATAGGCTTTTGAAGAACCCCACTGGCTCGGAAACGGCATCACCTCTCAGAGCAGCACTCAAAGTATGGCATTATATCTTCAAGTTCATCGCTCGCGCACGGGAGTTGCAAAAGTCGACGGAGCTTGGGACGTCGGGCGGCGCCACCGCAGAACACCTTGAACTGACATTCAAAAAGGAAGTTCGGGCGCATTTGACAGAAGTCAACCGCATGATGGCGACTACGTCGCCGCCGTCCATCATTGGGACACAGACGATCGCCTTGCAACACTTTACGTCCATAATACCCGAACTGGCCAAAATACTCTCCACCATCGAGCTCGTCACCGTCGCGACAAACTTTGCTAATGCGATATCCAATGCCAAGGGGAAAATCATCATTTGGCGGCTCATCATGTACTTGCAGATTGTTAAAGGGTCCTTGTTCGACGATCCGCAATCGCGAACCCTACTTGTTCAGGCTGTAGTGCTTTGGATTAAGCCGTACTTTGGTCGCTACGATGAGTTCACACAAACACAGCCAGGGGATTCGGATAGTACCAAGGATGCATCGCGCGTCAGCTGGATGGAGTCGGTGCGGTTGTGTGTGACCATCCTTGCCGTGATGTTGGACAAGCTCCAGCAACAATTGGTTTCCTCGACTGTGCTTGCAGACCGCGTCTTGTTTAGGCAAGAGCAGGATAACGTGGAGTATCTATTGATGTTGTTGCCCAGGTGAGTCTGGTCGTCTTTATGAGCGCTCGATGGCTTAGCGTCTCTTCAAGGCTTCTAGATTCGTATCGGGAGTTTGAGAGTCCGGCCAACCAACGTGCTATCGAGCGGACAAGGACGCCCATGACCAGCACCTCGTCTGTGCCGGTCACGTTCCCAGAGTCTTACCCGTTCTCCCTGATGACGTTTCCGCCCAACTCGCCCCGAAACTCTACTAGCGCGCCCAACGTTGCCGGGGAAAGCAATAGCTTCAACCCTGGTTTGGGAGAGACTGCCATCGTTTTCTTGGCACTTATCCTGTCTGCACCCACCAAACATATATATAATTTCTTGGAGTCAAGCTATGATATCGAGGGCAAGGACAACTTTTCTGCGCTCTTGATGCAGTTCTTTAAAGTTGCAACGTCGATCCTTGACAACGACGCGTGGCCGAGCACGTGGCTGAACGTGAACATCCTGGCGCACAAGGTCTTGATCAAGATGATGGATCCGGTAGCAACGCTTTTGAAAGCAATCTTTATCCCGCCGCCGTCAGCTGCCGAGCACTTCAAGACCAACCTATGGCACGACGCGTTTCATATGCTCTTTAAACTCCTCTCCTCTGATCAACTCGTCATCGAAGACTTTACTGCTCAGGTACGTGGTCAGGAATTCCGTTATGACCGTCGGCTCATGTCGACGTAGAAACGTCGCGCGGTTTGGCGGCTTGGCGGTGATATTCGTGGGGAAGGTGCTGATATCCTGTTACGTCTCTGGGAAGCTCTTAATGTGTCCGAGGCCCCAGGCACAGAAGCATCATTAGGGGTAAGGACTTGGTTGCCTTTTCAGACCTTTGTTTGACGATCTCCAAGGGCTACCGAGCGGTGCTGAGCCCTCTCATCGGACATATCGTGAATCTATGCCTAAGTCACCACGACTCGTTGCGCAACAACGCGGTCAGCATCCTATTTGGCATGATTATTTCCGAGTACCAACAGTTTGGCCATTTCGAACAAATCGAAAACGAACTAGTGAAAAAATTGGACTCGTTGTTCATGTCCCAGTCAAAGGGCGATGACATTTCGCGCGCTTTCTTTATTGCACATTTGAGGCAGCTGTTTGAAACTACGCAGGTGGAAGATGCCCTCCGGGAAAGAGTGTCGACCTTTTTAGATTGCGTCAACGCCTTCCTCAAGCTCTTGCTCAGTCTCAGGAGTCTGCCCGAGGGCGAAGAGTTTGCCGACGACCGAGTCATTGCTACGGTACGCCACCCCAAAGCAGCGATAAATTGTCAGCCTGACGCTTCCAGTAGCTGAGGTTGATGAACTTTATCCGAGAGATTGGCCGAGAAGAGATGTACATCAAATATGTGCACCAGCTCGTTAACGTGAGCAGAATCACACGTTTCGTTTCGCATCCCGGTGCTCATCGTCCCGTTAGTCCCACTTGCAATCTCAAAATTACGTGGAAGCTGCGCTTACTCTCAAATTGCATTCTGACCTCCACGAATGGGATCTATATTCTTTCGTCCCACCTATGGAAGATCTTGGATTACCGCAACAATCTCAATTCCACCGCAAAGAGACTCTCTGCTTATTGATCCTGGATTATCTCGGTCCGTGTATCCATCCTCGGCATGACTCGGATTTTGACCGTCAATCTACCATAGGCAAGGGCAAAGCGTACGAGAGCGCAATCGATATATGCAAAGAGCTGGCGAAGCAGCATGCCGAAGTGACGTTCAACTAGTGCGTTTGAGATTCCGCTTTCGCCACAGTGACGCTCACACGAGTACAGCACTCGTTTGGCAGAGATTCTTAGACATCAGGCAACTCTCTTGGAACACATCATTACTGACCAACGTTATTATCCCGATTATTTCCGTGTGGCATTCTACGGCGAGTTTCCGGATGCGATCCGTGGTAAACAGTTCATCGTACGTTCGAATCTACGTCATCATTGTCCGTGTTTCACCGATCTATTCCCATCAGTATCGAGGCTATGAGTGGGAAAAATATACGACGTTTTGCGAACGGATGCTCAATAAACACCCTGGATCCCAACTATTGAAGACGCCGGGTGATCCGCCCGTAGACATTCGGTTCGGCACCGACCAGTACATTCAAGTACTCGCCGTTTCCCCGGAGCCGAATCGCACGTCGCCGATTTTCACTTGTCCAGACGTGCCTCCAGCGATACGAAACTATTATGAACATGGGTAAGTAATACTTTCACTCTAAACGGCGACCCTGGCCTGAATTCCCTTCCTAGTTCGGTCAATGTCTTTAGCAGCACTCGGCCAATTACCAAAACCGACCAGGATGGAAATGAGGAAGTGTGGCTGGAGAAGACGTGCTACACGACCGAACAGGCATTCCCCACGATCCTACGTAGATCCGATGTTACCGAGTGGGAAGTCTCGGAGATCTCGCCGGTGGACCACGCATACAATGAAGTGGAGCAAAAAACCCGAGAGCTTGATTCGTTGCATCTGAGATATTCTGCGCTAGCCAAGACGGCTCAGATCTTCTCCACCAATGCACTGTCCATGACGTTGAACAGCGTTGTGGACCCGCCCATGGATGGTATACCTGGCTATCGTGAGGCGTTCTTCAATGTCAGTTACCTCACCCGGCATCCAGACCGGGAGGAACAAATAGTCAGATTGCGCAGTGCGATAGATGACCACGTAAGTCCGCGGAGATGTTCTAGACGTTGCAAACAAAGATGCAAATGAATCTCGTTTTAGGTTCGCGTCATCGACAGCTGCCTCAAATTGCACGGCCAGATCTGTCCCCCAGAAATGCTACGCTTCCACCAAACACTGGAAGACCTCTTTCGGAAAAACTTTCCCGAGGAGATCGGGCGTATAGGCGCACAAGGCGGTTTCGAGGAAATGCCCGACCAGCCGTACGTGCGCGTCAACAACGACCAGGCGTCTCTGCACGAGAATGCGTCCTTGCAGCGATCGCTCTCGTCGTCCAACGGCCAGCCCAACTTTCCCGCTTTTTCGCTGAGCACGGCTGTCCCCCCTCAGCCCGTGTCGCCGTTCACCCCCTCGTTCAGAGAGAATGGGCCTGACATGTCTTCGATCAAGCGTACCCCGTTGCAACTGCACGCTGCGCACGTTGCTCGTCATGGCCTCAACGGCGTGTCCACTGGATGGCGCCCGGACGCTGCGGGCAGCGACCCAGGCTCTCCTCGCAATTCGATGATTACCGTCGGCAACGGTCCATCCGTGACGCCCTCGAGCGCGTCGGTGGTCACGTCTACTGTTGGGAGCATCAAAGGACGCTTCTCACGCTTTGGAAGCCTCAGGTCAGGTCGCAAGGGGTAATTCAATCTTTCGTCCTTCATTCATTTCATTTTTTTCTTCTTCTTCTCGTGTAGTATCTCCACGAATTAGTACCGTCGTTCTTTCAAGTCCCACATCTCTCTCCTTTTGAAATCGTTTACATGACTGTTTATAATTTTAGCCATACCTTCGACCCAATACATATATGTAGATATGTATACCCCCGAAACAAGTTACACACAACAGGAAGCGAAAGCGGTACATGCATAGGAACCCACAGCCAAGATGGAGGGAATATCGATACAGTTTAGATAATAAATGAGATAAACAAATTACCGGCCCCACTATGCATGCTGGCTTGCCGGCACCGCATGGAGGTTGTTGTGATCCCGTAGCACCTGGAACTCGAAAGAGTCGTACGTGTTTATGGGGAACGTGGGCGCGGCGTAAATGGGGGCGGACTCTGCAGAGTCTGGTTGGCCGTAAGCATACGCTAGCGGAAAGATGGATGATTCTTGCGGAGACACGAGCGCGGCGTCGTGAGGGGAGGACGTCGTCCAATCATGGTCTGCGACAAAGTTGGAGGCGTCGCGCGACGAATCGACGGTATACATGGACGATGGCAGAGCGCCCGGGGTCGGCACTCCAAAGCCGATGGCTGGTTCTGGGTAGTATCTCTGCATGAGCTCTGCGTCGATATACATGGACTGCAGTTGCTCTTCTTGCAGCGAAGGTCGACGATGCATCTCCGGTGACGAGTCCGGACTAGGCGGGAATTGCGCGAGCTGGACGATGGGGGGCACATGAGAGAGATACAATGTGTCCAGGTGTGGTTCGTGCGTCAGCTGGGACAGGCCATCGCCGTACCCAGAAAGGGGAGCCACAGACATGTCCTGCGGGGGCATCGTAGCGAGGAACGGGGATTGGACTTCGTCCTTGGGCGAAGTGGTAGTAGGGGAGCCGTAAAGAGACTACAAATATTTAACGAGGTGGTAAAGGTCAGTTTTGCGCGACTCACATATTTTGATAGGATCTTGTCGAGGGCGTGGGGGAGGAGCTTCCAATCAAACACCTTGACGTCCTTTTCGATCTTGCGGGGTTTAGGATCTGGAAAATCCATGATGCGCTGGAAGAAGGACTCGAAACCAGGACGAGTTTTTGACACGGTGGTGGGACGGAGGCCCTCGAGGTTTCTTCGAATACGATTCTTCTCGTCGACCTCGAAATCGGCCTCGACAAGGCGCTGAAGCAAGTGGATGATGTCGACGGATGTGACGCAGCACGAGTCGGTTTCTTCGCGGTAGATGCACGAGATGACAATGTCATCGGGGTTATAGTCGGCTTGCGAGATACGCTCAGCAGAGACTATGAGCCTATTTCCGTCCTGCACGCGGCAGAAGCGAACAAGCCTACGGCCTGCGGCCAATTCTGATTCATCCCAGTCAAAGCAGAAGCTATCGAGCGGGGTGGCGATATCAAGGATGACGGTCTGATTGATGTCCTCCAGATCCAAGCCTAGCTGCCGTGACGCGCGCCTGAGCGCTGGGACAGTGAGGGAGCGGCAACCCTGGGAGGATCCATACTCTGAGTCGGAGGAGGAAGGAGACTGTGATTGACTGTAGGGGCTGCGACGCTTGGACAAACGGTCCATGCCTTCGCCAGAGGCGATGCGGAGGCTGGGACGGGAGGGGCGGGAGGAACCATCTTCGGGGCAGGATATCGGTGGAGAGAATGAAGGGTAGATGCCGACGTCGTTGTAGACAAAGTCGCCAAAGGTGACGGAGTCGACGACTTTGTTTTCCCCGTCGACGGCCTGGATTGTGAGAGGAACCATGGAGGAGGAGGACCTCTGCTTGGAGAAGGATGGAGCGCAGCCGTTGAGTTGCCAGCGACCACAGCCGGGAGAGTCGGTCTCGTGGACCCGGGTGGTGACGGCACGGCGACCGACGACGAGACGGATGTGTATGCCGAGGGTGAGGTCTGCCTTGCATGTGAAGTTGACAGAGATGGGGGTGCCCTCGTCGCCGTTGCCCGGTGCGTAGCTCATGACCCAGAGCATGTCAACGCTGGAGCAGGCGAGACGTGTGGGACGAGTGGCGTTGTTCAAGTTCTGGCCTGCAGTGGTAAGTGAGGACATGATTTGAGGGGGTGAAAAGCGAGACGAGATTTAAATGGGGACGGACCTGCTTTGTGATTACCGTTTTCGTTTCGAACAAGAGATGTGATCTCGGAACACAATCTCATGATCGGCGGGGGGTCTTTGACATACTATGCCATCGCGGAGATTCTCTTTCCATAAAACGTAATCAGGAACACCCCTCCTTTCCACACGGCATTTCCCGCCAAAAAAAAACAAAAACAAAAAAAACAAAAGGGGCCTAGAGACAGCTGGTGTGACGCGCCTCCCATTCCCCAGTCCAGATTCTCGCCACTGGCGGGATGTGTCCCTCCGCCGACAGAACCCGTTGACAGATCCTACATTGATCCAAGAACAGCCCTCGGTACGACGCCAGAACATTCTGTCGGATCAACTCGATCAGTCACCCCCCATCCAGAAAAAAAGGAAAGAAAAGAAAAGAAAAAAGAAATGTCCCCCACCATGAGGATTTGAAAAGGTACGCGAGGATGCGACAAGATCATCTTCGTAATATGCTCGGTTAGCCCTTGAAAGGCTAAATAATCCGATTGCTCGTGCGGCATCTTCTACTCGCATATCCGGCGTCACCGTAATCATCGTCAGCGATACTGTCAGTCACGAATACGTTTGTTCATACCCGTTCCCTCGGTCCAAATACAGAAACGCTTTCCACGACAAGCGGGCTTTCCATGTTCGTAAATATGAGTGATATGTATGCTGTGAGCACATCCGGTATAATGAACCGGACGACTACAGGGCTCGCAAGCCCACGATCCTGTGGTTTCGAGGTACCACCCTTGACGTCGTCCCAATTTGTCCTGGTCCGCGACCAAATTGCCAATTTGCACTTGGCCATTGTCGTGCCCGTTTCGACAGCGCCCGACGATTTGGGTTTTCCATCATTGTTAAACTCGCGCACAAATCCAATTAACGACTCGGCTCGCATAGGAGGTGGATCGTCCTCCGGAGACGCAAACAGCGCCGACGTACGTGGCGGAGACGGCGCATACGGCTGTGGAGAGCCAACCGGGGATGGCAATTGTCTGCAAGGACATGCAGTCTCTTTCTCGAAACGAATGTGTATACACGTACTTTCGTTTCCGCGTCTCTCTTCGAAAACATGGGCCGAGTTCACTTTGATCGGCGTCCTCGCTGACGCGCGCTGCTCGCAACGCCTCCTGCACTTTTTCGGAGCATAACATGTCCAAAAAGTGCTTCAACGCACGAAAGTCGTGATTTGGGGTCGAGTTGAACGTAACTGCGAAATCCCGATCAATCGCTGGGTCGAACGGCGCAGGGAAGTCGGCTAATGGGGGTCTGAGGAGCATGGTGGGAACATGTCGAAGGGTCTGTAGACGATTATGGACGTCAGTGAGCGTCTGAATGCGGTCTTGGAGACTTGGTGGAGGCACGGGGTCCGAATTCGCCGCCACGGTTGTATCTGACATCTTGTTCGTTAACCAATCACCTGACCACCCAACACGATCAAGCCATGTGGCTGTGCATTTTTTAACCCTGATCTTGACTTGAATTGGACATGACGACGGCGGCGTTGCATACTAGAGATTGGTACTTGAAATGTACTACGGTCCGGCGCGCACCATTCCAGAATCAGCACCACAAGATCTCTCTTTTCTTGCCACCCGCCACACCATGAGCTACAGCGCATTGCCCGCATTGATTACCTTTCCGACCGTGGGTTTTTTCCGTGACAATTACCTTTTCCAGCCTATCGTGGGGCCTTGATAAGGGTGCAGCTCGCCCATCCCGCCTTATTAGATTTCAGTGTTTGTCAATCCTTGCGAGTGGATAAATTACTCCCCCACACCATATTTCCGGAAGGCACTTGCGTTCCCTGCTCAAAGCCGTAACCGACGCCGCTGATAACCGTTATCTTTGCTCCATCATGACGAGAGATCAAGCCGATATCTCGTCATGTGTAATCCATTCCCCCTGGACCCACAACGTTACATCCATCGCGGGCGTGTGGGCCCATCTTGTTATTTATGGGTTGGTGAGACACGGTCCGGGGAACTCACGAGGATCCACTCTAGCCTACAATTCAGCCGCTGAACGTACGCGCAAGCCACTCGCTGCCCCAACATTCGGAATCAGATGGATTGAAACGTCTGCATCGTGTTGGTGAGGTAACAAACGCTTCCGCGCAGCTCACCTCAGCGACAGCAAGTGATGTAATCTAGGAGGGAGCCGTCAACAGCAAAGAAATCAACGACCCATATTTGCAGACGTAAAACTCTTTTAAGGAGATGGCATCGTGGCTTCAAAAAAGCGCCTCGTTTTTAATAATACAAATACGATTAATCATGCAGCTAGGACAGAAACGACATTCTGCGCACCCTGGAAGGAGTGCAACGAGTCTTGATGTAATGGGTTCTCTTGCCATCTAGAGACCCCAGAACCCATGCACAGGGTGCACAGGGACAAAGTTTTGTAGATGCTATGTACTGAATTACTTCAAGTCAGCTGCGGTACCAGTGTACCGAGATGGTAACTCACAAGGTACCAAGCGATTACTCGTTTCTACTCGATGCGTGATTTCGCTTGCCCACGGAACTAAGTACAGAGAGTCGGAACCAAAAGACCAAAAACAAAAACATATCGCCATTCAATCGCAGCAATCCACGCTAGTCCGAAGTAATCGCAATGCTAACAAGGCCACACCACTGCTGGTTGATTTCACCGAGCAGAAAGCATGCTGTCGCAACGCCACCCGAAGAAACGCAAAAACAGTGGGCGTCTTTTAGGTTTCGGTATACAGCCAAAAACCCTGCATTACATTCCGAGGGCACCACAAACTCTTTCGTAGTTATCTGCGCCGCAGAAATGCTATGCATCGTCATTCCGTCACAAGTTAGACGTACATACCTTTGCATGGGCGCATTGTATCCATTTCTCTAGTCCAAGAGAGGCGATAACATCTTTTTCTTGACCCTTCTGATACTGGCCGCTCCCAAGCCACAAGCCGACGTCAGTAAATTCCCCATTTGACTCCTCGCTGAATGGCCCCGCCAGGATACTGTCATAAAAGTTTGCAATGGCGGTTACCTGAGCACTTGACGTGAGCTGCCGCATAAATGCA
The DNA here is from genome assembly GCA_038090335.1 of Solioccasus polychromus. Taxonomy (NCBI): domain Eukaryota; kingdom Fungi; phylum Basidiomycota; class Agaricomycetes; order Boletales; family Boletaceae; genus Solioccasus; species Solioccasus polychromus. The sequence goes on from JBBPMM010000006.1 coordinate 146,038, forward strand.
CCAGGTTTCCCATCTGGCGGAGAAGTGCCTGCGGCAACGAGGGTTGTGGTAGCGGGAATGAAAGTCGGAAGCGAGGATGAGTTTTCTGGCGTGGCCCGACAGTGGTGCCGGTAGAGCTCATTCAGGGTGTTGACAGTTGCTGTACCGAGCGATGAGTCGTGCGTAGCTGTCTGCAGGGATATTGGCTCCATGGAGTTAGTTCGTGCCTAATGGAGGGGTGAATCTACTGACCTCGGTCACCGTCACGCCTCACGTGGTGCGGTTGCGTGCCAACGCTCGATTCAGGGTGGTCTACAAACGAACTGCTTGCAACCCGGCAACCATACGTTTTCCGCGTCGCCTCTTGATTGGGCCTAAACTCTGATGGCAGAGTTATGGTTCGCGTAAGGAAAACTTGGTGGGGGCAGTGTGTTAGTTGACACTATTATGTTTTTCTGCGTCATTCTCATCAAACTTGATATCATGACATCCATTTGGAGGTTGCTTTCATCGCCAACTTCATTTCGACATGGTGCACATTCTTGATCGTTTCGGGAATCTTGATCTTTCTCTCACACGTTCTGACATGAGTGAGTGTCAATGTCACCGTTTTCTCTCTTCTGCCAGGCTTTTTCGGAAACACGAGAGGTTGTAACTTGGACAACTACTACGTTTTTCAGGCACAGGCAACCTTGGCTTACGTTCAAGTTGGTGATATACTTCCCTTTGTGGAAAATCTATCAACGCAAAGTTGATCGGTGCAACACATATGGATATCAGCCAGCTGGATCCTGTGCGTTTGCAGCGTTTTGACGAGGAATTTCAAAGAAATAACATTCGCCTCGCATATCTGGACAAATATGTTCCGAAAGTAGAGCTTTCATCAGACTTCTTGAACCCTTGATCAGATGTTCCCTTGTCGCTAGATAACTCCAATGAGCGGTCAAACGACACCTTACATACTTGCCTCAGGAGTAATCAGCCACAACATCCGTTGCGAAGGTGTGCTTTTGCAACGTACATAATGCCCATTATCCCGCGAAGACGCTATGCAGTCGAGTACCCGATATCAAGCCGTTGACATCATCCGGATTTTTCACAAGTTTCCCAACGCTATGTTTACATATCAAGCCTAGCTTGTGGTGCGTCTTCTCGTTCTTGCATCGGACTTTTCCCCATGCCGTTGGCCGACATTCTCACAGATCTAACAAACTAAACTCTTTATGGTCACCGCCCAACGTCATCTCGCAGCACATAGATCTCCGTCATGCCAGCGTCGTCCTTGGTCGACACGATCGGACGATCACGAGGTCTTGAACGAGGGAAATGAAGGAACGAATGACACACATGGTCGAAACTTGGTTTCTGACGGCGCAGATATTCCTTTCGAGGCTCGGCCCGTGTTCCCTAGTTTTTCAATTCCCCCGTGCCAACAGAAAGGCTTTCGCGTTCGATTTTGGTTCGGCCCGCTCAACTTTATTACAATACTCATCTGACTTTGCGACCACGGCATGGCACCGTCCAGAAAAAATAATAAAATGTTTCAGGAATGCTGTGCCTGAGCATATTTGATTCCTCGGACAGTTCGGCGACCTCGAACATTCAAGCTACAATGAGTTTCATGCAGATCATCTGGAGGCCTGCGACACCAACTCACGCTATCACGTCTGAAAGTGGTCATGGGACTTCGATTAGTAAACTCACAGCAATCCCGATTACGCATCGGGCTGGATCCAGTAAACAAGCCCAGGCCCTGACTTAGGAACATGAACGCTGAATCAAGTGATTGTTGGCCCCAGGAGTGGATGCCAGTGTGACATACATACATATATCCTTGTGGAAGAACAAGGTTCACGACGGGCATGTATGCAGTATGTAGTTGGTCACAGTGTGACATTTGGTCACTTTTCTGCTTCCGTATTTCGCTAGCAAGTACACTTCCTCTTATTTTCACGGCGGCACATTCGCTTTTATGTTACAATCGGCACTAAAGAATGCTGCGTTGAACAGGCAGGTCAACTGTGGAGGCGTTTCTAGAAATTTGCTCAGTCATGCCATTAGTAGTAGATCCAACTTTGTTTCCACCGCCATGATGCCCTCACCAATCCCTGGATCCCTTAGCTTACCCAGGTATAGGTTGGCATGTCAATTTGTTCACATCCGCCTTGCATCAACGATGACCTCCAAGTCCGCCACCGCTCGGACCACGGGTCTCAATGTTCCTCCCCCAAATCTACCTCGGGGAAACAAGAAGATTGAGTTGAAGCCGGGTCCTGTCAAACCTGCTACCCTCCTTTCGGACTCGATACCATCTCTGCAACCCCCCGGCGACTCGTCTTCGCCTTGTTATTACCGTCCTCCCCGCCACGACAAACCTCCTAAACCAGTCGAGTCTTCGCTTAGTGCGTTGGCGCTTGCGAAACAGGACATTGTTTCTGCAGCCGAAAACGGCGTGCTGGACCCGCCCCCGAAGGACGCCACTCCTTTCAAGCGGTTCACCCATCAAGCATTCCAACTTTTGGTGTGTTATCAACCTTCTCCCTTTCGGTCAAAGTTAACACATGTTTTGCTGGCAGAAATTTTACTTTAGGGGTCTCGGCTCTATTAATACCCACAGAAAACAGGTGGCAGCGATTAACGCGCGCGCGAAAGCTGGAGGCGCTTTACCCTCTCGAGCAGAGCAACGTTTCATCGAAACTTACCGGCGGGACGTTCTCAAGTGCGTCTTTTCGTACCGGGTCTTGCTTGCCACTTATATCATTTTTAGGCTCGTTCCGTTTATTTTCATCGTCCTTATCGCTGAGGAGATCATTCCCTTTGTGGCCCTCTACGCCCCCCGTATGCTTCCTTCGACATGTGTATTACCGGGTCAACGGGATCGTATCCGGTCTAGAGCACGCAATCAACAATTGAGTGCGCTATTCAGCCACCGTGGCGTGTTTGAGGCCATGTGTAATGAGGGCGAACAGTCCGGCTTCGTTCCGGTAAACAACGCGAGCAATCCAGGGGCCATATGCAGGTATGATGGACTGTTTGTCTTTTTTTTTTTTTTCGCTTATCCCCAGTAAAGCATGCTTGGGCTACCAGCCTGGGGTCCTTCTCCCCTTAACGTTTGGCGGATACGTAGGCACCTGACGTCTGTTGCCTTGGATGATGAAAGATTGCGACTCGAAGGCAGTGGCAAGCATTTGACGCTCCCTGAGCTCGAGGAAGCGCTGCTCGAGCGTGGAATGTGAGTTTCGCGATCGTTGTCCTCTACCGATTTTTTTCTTGATTAATCATGATTCAGGATACCAGAGTCGGAGAGCTCTTCGGCGGACGTCATGAGAACTCACCTGCGCTGGTGGTTGGATAGTGCGAAGGTCTTGCCGGCTGGTGCCAGCGCTATCAGCCGACGCCTATTGATGATCGGTTTGGTTGGCTCGCAGAAATGAAATAATAGCGCCGCCTTCGATTTATCGTATTTTTTATTTTTCCCCCCGCAGTTGGGCGAATCAAACGACGTTCCCTCCTGTAGATTTCGATTGTAGAATAGCGATAATGTCAACACAACTTTATTCCATCGTTTGATCATGAGGTTCTCGGATCTCATACTAGTATACGTGGTAGCTAGTCTCCAAACTCCACGTCGCCATCATTCATTCCGTACCATTACAGTCGATATCGCTCTGAGAGCGGGCATCATAATATTAGGGATATCATTGGTCCCCCGTGGATAACCAAGTGATTGAAATTTTATCTCTGGGCGCGCGATTCGAATCGGGCTGTGCAACGAAAATTTCCGAGCCGCCACTTTCTTTTTCTTTTTTTTTTTTTATTCTTCTCTTCAAATCGGTTCATCAAGATCCACCTCAAGACCCGACGGCAGTCGACAGACCCGACGTCGCGAGCCGAGCGGATCGCGAACGCGACAGGAGCGTGACGACGCTTCGACTGCGCACCCAGCGCACGTGATTATGGTCGACGACCCCCGTTTCCGCGCGTCGTCGTCGGTCCGTCGCAAAGGGGATGATGGACAATGTTTGGAGCGCGGGAAGCTCGAGGTGGTCTAGCAACTCGAGCTCGTCGGTGGGGTCACCAAATTCGAGCATGCTCTTGTCAATGCAGATCTCGAAGTGGCGGAGCGAGGGCCCGACGATGGTGCGACGGCCGTCTGGCGATGGTGGTGACGGCGGTGGGAGTTGGACGCGGAAGGCGTCGCGCGCGAGGGAGAGGACGAGCGTGAGATGCGCGAGGTTGCAAAAGTCGTGGAATAAGAGGGCGAGATCGAGGACGGTGTTGCAGTCAAAGGAGAGGCGGGTTATCTGTGGGTAGATGGTGCGGGGAACGAACTCGATCGACGGTCCGTCTCCCTTGAACGCGATGGACCCGAGGTTCGGGGCAGACGACAAGGCGGGCGCGGTTGGCTCCGCGGGTTCGTCAACCCGACGGGTAGAGTGCAGTGCGATGACGATGGAGCCTAGTCCGGCCAAGTCGGCGAGGTTGAAGAAATGGGTCAAGTACGTCTTGTTGACGTTCAAGCATACGTCTCTCAGCTGCGCGCTATGCGCGATCGCGAGCTGAAAGATATCCGAGCGCAACGCCCTCGCGTCCCGCCCGAAATCGGTGCACGGCGGACACGTGATGCTCATGCAGATGGGCCGCATGCGGGTCCGATCGAGCCACTGCCTCACCATCGTCACTTCGAGCTCATAGTTCCAGACGCCACGGTCGAGCAGCGCGATGGACGACCATAGTTCGGAAGTACCCTGTGCGACGATTCGCCACCGGCGACAAACGTGCGTGAGGACCAGTGGTGCCGAGAGCGCATCCGGGACGATGTAATCCACGTCCGGCAAGCAGCGCTGGAATATCTCTTGCAGCATTTGGTCGGGGACGACACGCAGCGGGCTGAGCCGTGCGCGGTGGACGGACGCGCAACGTTCGACAGAGCCGCGTTGGCGTTCTAGGAGACGAATCTGAGCGTAGGCGTGCGCGATGCGCTTCCGACATGCTTCCATGTCTTGATCGATACGTCGGAGTGTGGCGCAATCCTGAGCGAGCGCTTGCTGCGCCAAGACGTACTCGGCTGCGTGAGGTGTGGACAGGGAGTCGACCATGTCACTTTCGGCCTCGAGCAGCGAGGGAGAATGGGTGTCGGCTTTAGTACCGAGCATGCGAACAACAAGTTCCTGCACGCGTGCAACGTAATGCTAGATCCAAGGTCGTTTAGATTCTGGGATATCGAGGGATCGGAAAAGGGCCTGGTATGACGAGACAAGTTGGGGAAGACACACACGAGGACTTTGAGCTCATGTTATAAAGGGAGCCGGAGAAGCTGCAGCCGATCGGGTTGGGCTTGGCTCTCCACCAAACGGTACAGCCATGGAGTCATTCCATCATCATGAGGTTCGTCATCCAAACTACTTGCCTTGGCTGCGAACCTTGCGGATTGGCGCCAACGCGCCAGCTGCGGTTGCTATAGCCATGTTCGCGGGTGGTCCCGACAGAAGTAAGAGTTAGGTCGGCTCATACCCGTACCAAGACGTACCTATATGTGAGCAAACACGCTTTCAGTCTCGTGTTTCGAAGATGATTCAAAGTACGGAAGAGAAGATCGTACATGATGCACGCAATGCGTCCGAACTCGAAAGAGCCAAGAGCCAAGCCATGGCGTTTCGACATCGATTACTACCTTCCGTATCCGGATGCCATAACCCTGGGCGATTTACATGTTCAAACATTCGAGTCGGGATACAGACCGTCCTAGATATCAAAGCGACGCTCTTCTATTCCTCTGACGCCAGAGGTCACGATGCGTCGCTCATCAAACACGACGGTGCCTCGCCCGCTCGACCGCGCGCACTTATCAGCTGGCGCCGCAATCTCCGTTCCTTCTCCGCCATCCAGATCCCAGACCCATATAGACCCATTGGCCCCAAGACAGACACAGCGACCGTCCGCCAGCGAAAGCGCAGAGACAGACCCAAGTGGCCCGTTGAGCGTCCGGACGAAGCTGAGCCTCGGTCCATGCGAGGAAGACGGCGGGGGCATATACAACCGATAGAGCTGAAGTTGCATCGACGTATGGCTCGGTGGCGAGACGTAGGACGTCGACGAAGAGGAGGCGCTGGAGGCATCACTTGACGAGCCTTCGTCGTGCGACGAGGGCGATGAGGGAGCGTCTCCGGGGGCGAGGACGACCCATTTACCGTCCGTCTGCATATCAACGACCTGTTTCACCTTGCGTCCCCATTGTAAGCGCATTGCCTTTAATTTTTCCTCATTAATCCAACCTTGAGGAACATCAAAGGCACGTGCTGATCGTGTCCCAGACACGGTGAAATTGGACACGGTCGTCTCGGTGGTGGACGTGACCGAGCCAGATGACGATATGATCAGTTCGGTGACACCGACGCTCCAGTGTGCTGGGTATACCGGAATGGCGTATGCCAAGATAATCTTGTATGTCGTCGAGGAAGGCACGGCGGACAGGATCAAAGAGGTTGGCGGATGGCTTGTGAATGACGTGAGGGAATGAGTGTGGGTGATCGTGTCGCCACTGAGATCGTACACCATGAGTGTGAACGTGTGAGATAATGTGACGAGTAAGGGGTGATGATATGCAGCATGCATGACATGAGACCGGTGGCGGGACGACGGAACATAAGCGAGCTTCGGGGACGGAGAGAACGATAATGGGTTATACTCATAAATACTAAACTCGCCTGTTGATAAGAATGCGGCGAAATGAAGAATATCTCGTTTGAGCTGATTAGACGACGGTCGAGACTGGTCGATTGCAATGGACGATATCCCAACCGGATCGGAGGAGATGCTGGATCTGTATTTGAGTGAATGAACCGTATCTGAGCCCGATCTGAGCTTGATTGTAGGTTGATAAGACATTTCTGAGGACGCAGAGATGGTCAGGGTGCCGACCAGGAGGATGTGAGACTTTGCCGTAGCTTCACAGCCTAGACAATCTACAGCACAACGACCTGTGACCGGATAGATAAGACTACCAACGCAAGAGAGCTGCAACGGTAATGCCTACCATTTCTCCAATTTGAGCTTATGCGGTACATCCACTTCCAGTCGAGAGTTTCAATGCCGTCTGGCAGACGGGATGCTCGGGACGGGAGTGGTTTCACCAAGCGACCGTCTGTTCTGTTGTAGAATCCTCTGCCGCCTCGAAGGCGGTGTTTGCCAAAGTCTCGGATGAAGAGCGTCTTCCAAAGCTATTGAAGACATATATACAAAAGGTCGCACAAGAGAAAAAAAAAACTGCAAGTACCGGATTATCACAGGCAAGTCTGGCGCAGTTCTTGTTGGCAGCCTGAACTGCGCAGAGATCGGTAGCGCCTAGGAAAGAGAATATGAAGAGGACGAGCTCGTCATAGAGGGCATCGTCGAACGAGTTGGCAATGCAGCGCGCCACGCCAAATTGGCGTTTTGGACGGGGCAACGGCGCAGGTGACAAGACTCGTTTCGCTGGCATGAGCAAAGGAGACGAGGCGACCGATATCATAGGATGGGAAAACCGGCCCGCACGGACCGTCGACATATCTCTAGGCTAGTTTATGACTACCACGCTGTCCTCGCGCGACGTCGACATGCATCGAACGCGTGCCCCGCAGGTATATTTCGCTCGACCTAATCTTTTTTCGTCTCTTCCCAGTCTCACCACGACCCACTCGTGATCGGTACGAATCTCGATACACGTCCATCTCGATCCTGACGTTCCTTTTAGCCATGAGCTCGGTCAATATCGTCTTGTTCGGAGAGACGGGCGTCGGAAAGAGCTCCGTCATCAACCTGATCGCAGGTCGCCAGGTCGCGAGCATCTCCCCAGATGCACAAGGACGTACCCTCTCCTCCCGTCGGTACAGTTTTCCCGTCGGAAACAAGACGTTTCACGTATGGGACACCGCTGGGCTCGAGCAGCCCGAGATGGGCGCAGTCGGGTACATGGATGCCATCGAAGCCGCCTTTGCGCTCATCCAGCAGCTCGCGCAGCAGGGGGGCATCGACCTTTTACTCTTTTGCATGCGCGGCAACCGGGTCACGGCGACGACGCAGAGCAACTATAGGCTCTTTTACGAGGTGCTCTGTCGGACCAAGGTGCCTATCGCGCTCGTGGTGACACACCTCGAACGTGAATCGGACATGGAAGCCTGGTGGGCGCGCAACTTGCCCGGTCTGGAAAGGTATGGGATCAGACCGGCGGGGCACGCGTGCGTTACGGGGCTGCCGACCCATGCCCAGTACGCGGCGTCCAAGGCCAACATGGAGCGGATGTTGCGCGGATACGATGGTCAGGGAAAGTATATCATGCCAGCCGATTCGTGGTTCATCGAGTTTTTGCGCCTTTTTGGATTGTTCTCTCCCCCCAGAAAGGATCTCAAGAAGAAGGATTTGTTAAAAGTCCTCACGAAACGATGCAAGTTGAATTCGAAACTTGCGCAGGAGCTTGCGGAAAGGTTGACCAGGCCGCAGTAATGTGTATCGTATCGTCTGTATCGTCTTGTATTGTATTACCGTAATCGAAAGTTAAAATGGCACCCTCACGAGGCCCGCCGACGCTCGCTCGTCAACTGCACAAGACGCTCAGCAACCACCGTGGTCCGGTCCACGTCGTGCGCTACGCCAAGGGGAGCGCCAAATACATCCTCAGCGGAGGCCAAGACCGCACCGTGCGCCTCTGGAACCCCGACTCGGGCACCGAAATCAAGTCGTTCGAAGCCCACGGCTACGAAGTCCTCTCCATCTCCGTGTGCGTTCCCCGCGATCATGGGTATCAACGCGTGGAACTAACCGCCAACTTCCAGGAGTCACGACAATGCCAAGTTTGCGTCCTCGGGCGGCGACAGGTCCGTTTTTCTCTGGGACGTCGCGACGGGCGTAACGACCCGTCGAATGGCGGGCCATATGGGCAAGGTACACGCCATCGAGTTCAACGCGGACGCGAGCGTGCTCGCAAGCGGTACGTCCGTCTACATTTTGACCGATCGTGTCTCGCCGACTAGTGCGAAACAGGCTCGTACGATGCGACCATCAGACTGTGGGACCTACGGCACGTAGCACGTCCACCCTCGTCGTATCATCCCCTCCATTAACGTTGTGCGCGTCAGGTCTCAGTCGCGCGCGCCGATCCAGGTGCTCGAAGAGGCCCGCGATGCCGTGCAGGCGCTTCACGTCGACGCGACCAGCATCGTCGCTGGGTCCGTGGACGGCTACGTCCGCACGTACGACCTCCGGAAAGGCGAAATCCGCGCAGATTTTGTCGGACGTGCGTTTCTTTTTTCCCCCCCTCTATACTTTTGCGTCGCTGATTGGCGTCATCAGAGCCCGTCACGTCGGTCGCACCCTCTGCGGATGGGACGACGCTTTTGGTTGCGACGCTCGACTCGCATGTGAGGCTGTTTGACGCTATGACGGGAAAGCTCTTGAATGCGTTTATGGGGCATGCACACACGTCTTATCGTTGTCGTGCCTGCTTTGGGTACGAAGAGGCGAGCATCGTGTGTGGCGACGAAAACGGACAGGTGTGGGCTTGGGATCTGGTCGACGTAGGTGTTCAAATTTGGCGTTGGATGATGAAGGAGCTGATGACACACAAGGCGGCAGTCTTGCAACCGAATCCTCCACCCAAGGTGCACAACAAGGTGATTACCTGGACAGAGCACCACCCGAGCGAGGGAGGAGAGATGATCACGGCCAGTGCTGACGGCACTGTCAAGGTGTGGAGGCAAACATAGAACCCATACAATTAAAACAGACGTAGGCACAAAAATAAGTAGAAATACAAGACGGAATCAGTGACCAGAACCGCCCGTGGCAGGCTTTGAACGTTGTCTGAGGATGCCCCTACCGCCAGAAAATTCCTTGTGCTCGGGAGCAGAACCAGTGCTCTCCCAGTCCGAAAAGCTGGACGTGGTGGGAGAAGCGGCGCCGGCAGTGACCATGGAAGAAGTGTTTACGGTGCTGGACACGCTGAATGCATCCGAATCGCGGACGACACCGAACTCGCCGGGGCCGACGAGCTCGACTGTTTCTGTTAGAAGAGCGATGCGAGTCCAGCGACGGTACCTGGTGTACTTGCCCATGCCGCCCTTTGAGCTCGCGCCTTCCCACTTGTTGTCGCCATAGACCCAGCCTTCGGGGTCAGTGATGATGTCGTCTTCGTGTGCAGGGGCGATGGAGGGATCTTGGAGGTGCTCCGGGGGGGTCCTCTTTTCACGTTCTGGAGAGCCGTTGTCCTTGTTACCCCTAGCAGCACGGAACATGCGAGCGGCGGCGCTGGAGTCATCAAAGACGTCCTTGTCCTTTGGGGGAGACTTTTCGACCCTCCAGAGGCCATCTTGACCGTCCTTTCTGACGACGACGCGCCATTCGGGCTCTTCCCAAGTCCACCTTGCCATGCGCCTTGCTCTACCGTGCTTTCCGACGGGGACGTACGAGGTTGTGGAGGAAGGGAGAGAAAAGGTGGAGGGAGGAGGGAGGGGTAGCTGAGAAGCGCTGCACCAGGAGGGACGTTCGCCCGGGAGGAGTGCGGCGGTCCAGTCGAGGCCGACCCACCAACGCTGGTTCTCGTACACGGTAAAGAGGAAGCGGAGGGGCGGAGAGGGACAGGGAGCGGAGGGGTCGCCGTCGCCGGGGACGGAGGGGTGCTCTGCGGGGGCATACTCGGGAGGGGGGGAGGAGAGGGCGGCGAATGCGTGGCGGAGATGGGCGCTGCGTGCGAGGGCTGCACGGGCATTGCGGACCCACCTGGCGCGGTGGACGAGGAAAAGAGTGCCCGCGACGGCGACACAGATACGGAGGGGAACGAGGTAGGTGAGAACGAGGTAGGGGAGATAGACGAGCGCGGCGAGGCGGATCACGGCCGGGGAGAGACGGGGAAGAGCGCCGCCGCTGGGGAGGGCAGCATGGATGACGGCGAGATCATCGATGAGCACATGGACGGTGTGCTCGGTGGCGGGCAGCGGCGGGGGCGGGGCCGGGGCCGGTGGGGCCGGAGCAGAGAACTGGCGGAGTGCGAAAACGAAGAGGACGGCGACGGGGAGAAAGAACCTGTCAAGAGGGGGTGAGCGAGATAGCGAGGAAAGGGCGGGACTGACTGGAGGACGAGGTCCGCAAACAGACAGAGCGACCACCACAGCGCGAGGACGAGGAGCGACTCTTCCCACGGCGAGGACCAACAGAGCACGTCGACGGTGCGACGCACGCAGTGGATCGCAGGCGCGAGGGGGAGCAGGTGCAGCGCGAGCGGGGGCGGCGTCGCAGACACCAAGTCGAGCATGATTGTCACGTCAAATGGCGCAACCCCCCCCTTCCCCTTTTACTGTAAAAACGGACGACCATGGATCGTCTCCAGCGCGGTCTCTCCGCGAGGCAGGTCCAGATGATCGCCATCGCGGGCACCATCGGCACAGGCCTCTTTCTCGGCACGGGCAAGTCCCTTGCAGAGGGCGGCCCAGCGAGCATGCTCGTCTGCTATGCCCTCATCGGCGCCATCGTCTACGTCACCCTCCTCCTCCTCGGCGAGATGGCAACCCAGTACCCCGTCGCGGGCTCGTTCAACGCGTACGCCACCCGCTTCTTCTCCCCCTCGTACGGCTTTGCCCTCTCCTGGAACTACTGGTTCAACGACGCCGTCTCCGTCGCATCCGACCTCACCGCTGCCCAGCTCGTCCTCCAGTTCTGGACCACGTGGCACCCCTGGGTCCTCAGTCTCGCCATCTGGCTCATCCTCGTCTCCATCAACGCTCTCCACGTCCGCGCATACGGCGAACTCGAATACTGGCTCGCCTTCCTCAAGGTCGCCACCATCGTCGTCTTTATCATCCTCGGCATCCTCGTCAACGTCGGCGTAAACACCCAGCACGCCTACATCGGTGCACACAACTGGCACATCCCAGGCGCCCCCTTTGTCAACGGCTTTGCCGGCTTCGCCAAGGTCTTTGTCACCGCCAGCTTTGCTTGTGCGTCCTCTTTCCCTCCCTCCTCCCTTCCCCGCTCACCTCTCTTCAGATGGTGGAACAGAGAGTCTTGGCATCACCGCGGGCGAAACCAAGAACCCCTCTCGAAACATGCCCAAGATCGTCAAATTCGTCTTTTGGCGGCAAGTCTCGTCTCTCCTTCTCCCTCCCCTTCTCACACCATCTCTAGCATCCTCTTGTTTTACATCCTCAGCATTCTCCTCATCGGGCTCAATGGTGTGTCTCATCCCCTCGTTCCTTTTTTTCTCCTCACCGTGTCTAGTGCCATGGGACTATCCAAACCTCTCCAACAAGACCGCTACCACCTCTCCGTTCACCATCGTATTCAACATGGCCGGTTCGAGTACGTCCACTCTTTCCGCTCCGCTCCCTCTCTCATTTCCGTTAGCCATCGCCGCCTCTTTCATGAACACCGTCATTCTTACTTCCGTCTTTTCTGCCGGAAATCACGCCCTCTTTGCTGGCACTCGCGTCCTCTATGGTCTAGCCGTCGTGTCCCCTCAGAGGCACGCCCCCGCCATCTTTTCCAGGACTACCTCAGCAGGCGTCCCCATTTATGCCTTGATGGCCACTAGCAGCATCAGCATCTTGTGCTTTGCAAGCAGCTTCATCGGCAGCGGCCAGCTATGGGGCTGGCTCCAAAATATTGTTGGCGTCTCCAACCAGGTTTGCCCCTCTCCTCTTTCACTGTGCTCATTCCCACCGCTTTCAGATCGCATGGCTCTCCATCGGTCTCGCTAGCTTGAGGTTCAGAAAAGCCTGGATCGCTCAGGGTCGCTCCGTGGACCAACTCAAGTTTTATGTCCGCTGGACTTGGCCTTGGGGTCCTTATTTCGTCGTACGTTGCTTTACATTCAGGCTGCGATAAAACCTCAGCCCCTTGCAGATCATTTCTGTCTCTGCATTAATTCTCAGTGCGTCGTCCCTCGTCACGTCCTCCCATTTAACCTCTTGTCCTCAGTCCAAGGCTGGTCCTCCATCTTCCCGAAATTCTCTCCCGTCGACTTTATCTCGTTTTACATCGAAATACCCGTCATGGTCCTCATGTACGCTGCCTGGGCGATCACCAAAAAGATATCCGCAGCAAAAGCGGCTCTAGGTGATAATCCCGAGTCCGCAGACGAAACGACGCCCCTGATTTCCACCGACTCTCGCCCGACAGGACACACTAGCATGTTTGACATTGTCGACGTTCATACAGTGGACCTCTATACAGATGAGCACGAAGAGAATGCAGATGACCAACTCGATGACGCACAGGTAACAAAGAATCTACAGGGCCCATTGGGTTGGTTCTGGAGGTTGTATTACATCGTCGCCTAGATATACGAACGTGAACACTAGACGTTGGATCGCACCGCGAAATCGCGGTTTTGAAACCCACTACGTACCGTAGCGGGAAATTCTTGCGTTTTTTTTGGGTATGGACACTGTAGACCAATTGTATTTTACATTGTTTTTCTGGTTTATATGGTCACTTTGCCGGAGTGGTTAACGGGATCGCCTGCTAACAGCAAAGCGGTTGGTCTTTGACCGCGAGTGTTCGAATCGCTCAGGTGACGCTTTTTGCTGCACTTTCGTTGATCAAGAGTTTCGACTCGGAGCTTGCGCACCTATTTCTTTTCGACCAGATTGACCACCATGAGCGCAAACAAGTACGCCAACCTCCCCGATATCGTTCGTACCAACGTCTTTTGCATCCGTTTGCGATTGATCTCGTCATTTTCCAAGGACACTGCGCCGGACGTCTACGAAACAGAGGACGTTTTTCCATCGGCACACGACGACGTCCGTTTCCTCGTTCCACGGCGTCAGCGCGTTGCTGACGTCTCGCACAGGGCAGAGACTCTAGCGATGACGAACCCTCCGCCGCACGCGCGCGATCGAGGGCTGCCGTCGATGGCACAACGACGAGCAGCGAAGATCTCGATGGCACAATGACGAGCAGCGAAGATCTCGACGTCAGCAACCTGATCAGCCCCGAACAAGCCATCAAGCACTTTCGCAAAGCCGAGCGTGCCCGTACGTATCCCCTCCCTCCCTCCTTTTTTTTTTTTTTTTTTTCTTTTCTGTCCACCTGCAATCACGTCGTTGACGGTGTATGTATGTGTGCTCAAAAAGACCGCCAATGCACGCGATATTTCTACCCGCCTTCGCCCTCCTCGTCCGACCGTTCCCGCGCCTCGTCGCGCACGTGTTCGCCCGTTTTACGCCCGATCCCGCTCCCTGCACGTCTGCGCGCGCTCCAAGCCGAGCTCGCGGCGCTCGAAAAGGAGCTCGAGGATCCGTCTAACCCGGCGCTCGTCGCGCGCGAAAAGGACGGGGAGGGCGTCGATCCGGGGGAGATGATCCGGGGACTGGTGGACGTGCGGAGGCGGTTGGAAAAGGTGAGGAAGGAGCGGGAGGGACGGGGGAGGTTGGTGGGCGTGGTTGTCGGCGAGGAGAGGGACGAGGATGAGGATGAGGAGAGCGAGAGCGAGGATGAGGATGAGGATGAGAGCGAGCAGGGGGGGCAAGGCAAGGACGAGGAAAAGGACAAGGCCGCCGGTGCGGACGTCCGGAGCATCGTCGAGATGGACAAGCGCGTCGGGGAGCTGGAAAAGTTGGTCGGGTCCGTGGGCGCCACGCTCGACGAGGTGAGCGCGTGTTCGCCGATGGCTTGGTGCGTTTGCGCTGACCCGTATGTGTTTTCAAAGACCACGCCGCTCACTCCGCCGTTGTTGCCGATGCTCGTGCGACTCAATAACCAGCTCACGCTGCTCACGCAACCGCGGCACATCGATTCCGTCTCTCGAAGACTCAAGTTGCTTCTCTCGGACTTGGAGCGCGTCTCGGCGAGTCAGGCGCAAAAGCGCCAGCAGGCTGGCGGCGGTGGCGGCGGCGTGACCATGCTGACGCCTGCCCAGGACGCCATCCTCCCGCTGCTCTCGCGCCTTGCGCCATCGTTGCCACACATTCCGCACATTCTGACGCGGTTGAGGACGCTCTCGGCACTGCATGCATCTGCCGCCGAATTCCAGAGCACGATGGCGGCGCTCGAAGAGGAGCAGAGACGGACGCGAGGGGCGCTCGAGGCGCTCAGCGGTGCGGTCGCCAACGTCGAAGCCAGCCTGGAAGCCAATCGCACCACGGTCGCTGGCAACGTGAACAGTCTGGAAGACAGGATCGAAAAAGTCTTGGCTCGATTAGAGGAAGTAGCAAAGTAAATTATGCAGAAGTGTACGTATGGAACTAGTAAAAATACAGATACCCCGGCGTAAACGTGTTTGATGATAATGATACAAATGATGATGATAGATAGAAATAAGTTATGAAGAAAGAAAAAGAAAAAGAAAAGGGAGAGGGCGCGCTCAGTATGGGATGTTGTACTGGTCGAGAACCTCTCTTGCGTGTTGCTTTGCGCCTTCAGATACCCTATCGTCTTATAGGGGCACATGGTCAGAAAACCCTCGAGCGACGAAGGAAATCGACGACAAACTTTTCAGAGCGGCCTTGTAGCCAGCAAATACCCGCGTTCGATGCTCTTCGTCGGTGTGTTCGGGGTTTCTCTCGAGAATGTTAGCCTCCCGGAGCACCTCCTCGGCATGCTCCTTGGCCTCAGTCGAAGTGTAGGGATCTGAAAAAGAAAAGAAAAACCCGCTGAGCAAAATCCAAAGCAGGCGAAACCGCGAAAACTCACTGGTCAGAGTGGCCTTGTAGCCTCCGAGGACCCGACTCTCGTGTGTAGATCCATGTGAGGATTCTTCGTGCGTCGTCGACTCACGGGGCTCTTCGGTGTCCTCCACGTCTTGGCCCAAATCCTTGAGCTTTACCTTGGCTTGCTCCCTGCCCAGCTCGGTGACGTTGGGATTGTGGATGGCGGCCTTGAGGCCTGCAGCGACGCGCGTCGTATCTTTGGGATGTTCTACTCGACCCTGCTCAGCGAAGACGAACGGCGGCAACGAACGAGAAGACGAACCAGTCATATCGCAGACGATGTTTGCTAAAAAAAAAAGAGTGAATGGGTTCGCCGACCCCTCTCAAATACCTTTCGATAGGGGCCCGGTACGATGACGTATCTCGCACATTGATTTTTTTTTTTTGAGGGGGAAAGAACAATTGGCATTAGTAACGATTCAGCCTACACGTCTACGCATATCTGTCGGCGACTCAGGCTTCATCCCAATCATCCGTTCCACAGCCGCCTGCAAATTCGGACCGTGTCAGCATGCGCTGGAAGATAGACGACGTCTTTCACCTGCGCCTGATCCCAGTTCATAGTTTCATCGTCGTCATCGTCGACCTTCTTTTCCTCGTTCCCGGCTCCCAGCCCCCATCCGCCCGCGTTCGCGTGCCGTGGATCCAATCGCGTCGATGGGCCTCTCCGATCGCGATACTCCATCGCGCCGACCCGCGGCGTCTCGTTTCCTTCGTTCGTACCTTCGTCTTCCGCGTCCGCATCGTCGCCAGGAACGTTTCCGCCCCCCACAGGAGGTATCGAGACAGGCCACCCGCCCGCATTCAGGATCATCCGTTTCACGTCATGTCCCCCAATGCGGCCGCGACGGTCCCTCGGAATGCCCGCCGACAAAAAAGTGGGCGTCGACGCACGCGCGATCATGCCGCGCGTGTACGATTGACGTGGCGCATGCCGCGGGACGTGCGCGTGCGCGTGGTGCTGGGCTTGCGAAAACAGTCGGAGGAGATCTGCAATGGCCGCTTCGCCGGCGCTCGGTTCGGCATCTGGCGTGCGGAGGGAGAGGGACGGCGACGGTGGACGCACGCGGCGCTCCGAAGTGAGTACGAGCAACCTGCCTTGTCCCTCAGAAACGGCGCATTTACGAGGCGAGTACAGAGGCTAAACACACACATTTGTTGTAGCCTTGGCTGACGGAACGAGCCCAGCCTGACAAAGGTTTCCTTGCATTGTGTCGGCGAAAGTAGGGCGTGCAACCTGCCATGCAGGGGTACGACAACACGATCGCGGAATGCGCAAAGTGCGACACTCCGAACGTCGATGGTTGGCGACAATGCGGTGCCATTCGATCCGGCTTTACCACCTTGACGTGTAGGTGAGCTGGAGCGATGTTGTTTTGCCGTGCGATGCAACGACGTTAGCAGTGGGTCAGTTTGCAATGGTAGCAAAACCTGGTCGGAACTCGTCGAAGGTACAGCCACCGGGACTAATTACACTCACTCCTTCGACATATGGAAGTATATGGTCCCAAAAAAACGACCATAGTTCGACCAAGCGGCTGGGAAGTGACTCGTCCGACAAGGATGCAATTTTTGCGTTTATAGTAACCATTCCTGCCCCTATTAAATCTCGAGCATCGGACGCGAGCGTGGTCAAAGCTCTCGACGGCGACGCAGCGAGCACAGTCTGAATATGCCGTTTTACGAGCATGTTCAGATCCTCACTACAAATGCGGTTAGTGTGGCTGGCAAAAGACCGAGTGGGGGAAGTTTACATCGGTACACGTAATGGTTCTTCGTTGAACAGGGGCAGAACATGCACATGCAGCGTGCCCCAGGGATTGTCCTTGTCAGACGACGTTGCACCGCTCAAGGCACTGATGCTATGACTATGTGGTGTGCCAGGGGATAATGTGGCCGTCGAAGGTGATGCAGATGGTGCCAACGTAAGGGTCGATGCCGATGCGCTGGACGAAAGCGAGGTGGTGATAGCAGGATTAAGACCTGCGAGAGTACCCAGTCGATGCATCTCCCGGGTGACCAGTTTGGCGTCGTAAGTGCGCGTCGAGGGCTGTGGATTTGGGGTGGTTCGATATGGTACGACGGTTAGCTTTGTTAACTCCGCCTGAACTCACCTTGGTCGGGGATGTATGGGCCTTGTTCACAGCGCCCGAAGAAGAAGCAGAAGTCATATTTGGTAGTAATATATCCTTGTACGCGGTCGTCTCTGATTGAGAGTGAGAGTGAAACTGCCCTTGATGGGCACGAAGATATGTCCGGGGAGGCGATGTTTTGCTGTGAGAGGTGGCAGTGTTGGTAGGGAAGAAGCCAAGTCGTCGTTGGAACGATGAACTGGACAGAAAAGGGTCCGAACTAAGAATATTGGTGTTGGCGTTATGGCGCTCGACTTGCTGAGCCTCGGCGGTATCAAGATCTATATGGGCCGTCAATCAGCGCACAAGCGGCCCTGGTGGTCAAAGGACAAACCGGGGAACTGCCCGATGCGGGGTAAGGCGGCTCGGGGTCGGGGAGTCGCATCATTCGAAGACGCGGTGCGACGGTGATCGCTGCGACCTTGACCGCCGAGTGCGTCGCTCGACTGGTCTCCCTCATCGACATGATCGACCGATGCGCGAGCAGTCGGCGGTGTCGACGAGTCGCTGTTATTCTGCCATTTACTGGAAGTGAGACCACGAAACATGTCTGAGCGAGTACTCGAGCGGTTCGTTACGTGGCCACATATCAACGACCCGCCGTAGACATTTGACAACGTACTTAGCCGACGTCTGTATTTTGTGGCTGTGTTAATATGCCATCGCTCGCAGACCGAATCGACCATCTCGCCGCGACCGCCAAAGCCATACGCGCCTCCGCAACCGCAGTTGCACCCGGCCCGACCCCGTTCACTCGCGCCGTGCTCGATACGGCCCTTGGTGACCTCATTCGCGACATCGACGCCTCAGAACTAGGCCTGTTCACCCTCGTCCCCGCTCCGGATGCCGATGTGCGCAAGCAGCCAGACAATGGCGCGCGCCGTGGCGAGATCTCTCGCGTCGAGTTCCCTGGCGCCACTCCACTCAGAAAGCAACCAGCTCGAAGAGAGGACATGTTTAAACCCAAAGAATACGAACCCGAGGTCTATGCCCGTGCCGCGCTAAAGTACTTGGATCGATAGTATGCACCCCGCCGGTTTTACGTTTGCAATGTGTTCTGATCCGCCCGTCAGCCAGTCCATACGTCCAATGCCGCGTGCACGTTCCCAGGTGGTTGCACTTGTAGAGCAACTCGGCGAAACCAGAGAGAACATTAAGAAACTGAACGAGACTTTGCAGGAGGTTTGTCCCGCGCTGTCCAGAAAAAGTCCAACTGAACATGCAGCGCGTGCAGTTGGCGAGCACAGGGACGACTGGCCCAACGCCCTCATCGTCTGGCATCGCCGAAGAGGAACGTCGGATCACGGACCTTCAAAACCGTCTCGCAGAGCTACGCAGCCAGGTACAGTCCATATTACACCTCCGAACCCATCTGATCACCAGTATTGACAGAAGGATGCCATCCTCCGCGCAAACGAACCTGAACCAGCTTCGAAGCCAAAAGCGACTTCCAACCCTGTTCGCAAACCGGCCCCATCGCCATCTCCAGAACCAGAGAACCGTGAAGATGCGTTTTGGTTGACTCCGACTGCATCTGCACGCACGCTGCGATTTACCGATAGACTTCTAGAGGAGGAACCCGACTTTGCAGAGCTATCTGCAATGTCATTCGACAGTCCTGAGCCTGCGCCGAAATCAGTGTTTGCGCATTTGGCTGCCGGCGGTAGCCCGACAGGCAAGCGTTCAGGTACCCCGCCAGAGGGCGGTCTACTTGGGCCACAAGGCGAAGATGAAGACGACCAAGAAGACGACCAAGACAGTTTACTTGACGTTCAGCTTGACCCTAAAGACGACCCTGAAACATCACCACCAGGTGATCCGCATGTAGAGATCGCGGATGGTATTGATGAGGAGAAAACTATTGTACTCCCAAAGGTCCTTTCTTCTACAGTACCGCCCTCATCGGTAGACAGCCAATCAGAAATGGTCTGTCCCTCGGCCGAAGTGCAGTCAGCTTCAGATTTTCCGCCTCACCTGTCCAAGGTCCACATCACTCCAGAACTAGAAAATATTGTGGCAAGTGTCGATTTACTCAGTTTCTTCCTATTTTATTTGCTAAAGTAGATTGCAAGGCTCGGATATGGTATACCGTTGGTGATATCCTGCTCCCGGGTAGAAAAGACGAAAAGCCACCTAGAACGAAAGAAATTCTGTACGTTCTACGGTTTCATTCGGCATCGGCTGCGCGTATGTATGATGCTCGCTCTCAGCATTCTCGTTGAATCGTTGGCCACACGGTCGCCTTCCCCTAGTTCCCCTACGTCTTCCGTCTCCTCTTTCACTTCTACGACCTTTGGGTCGACGCCTCACCAAGTGAACACGGCCCAGCTTCTCCAAGCGCTGCTCACGGCACCCAACCACGCGATGCCTCTGAACCGATTGAAAACGGCCATCGGAGGCACAAGAGCGCTTTATGCTTGCGTGGCGAAGAAACTCATTCGAATCGACAGGGGTGGTGGGGAACAAATTGTTTTATTCAATGTAACCTGAAGCTATGCAACATGCGTTCCTAACTGCAGCTGCATTTCTAAACGATCATCAAGTTATCAGCTAATACCCTACGTGGCTACAAGCATTCAGCAGCAACTGAAGGGAAAGAGTTAACTAATAATTTGAAATGCTCAGATCGAATAAATGAATGCATCATAAATGTCCGGTGTGATCTCGCGTCCGTGTTGCAGCTGGATGTGAATGGGACAAGTTGTGTTCGTCCGAGCAGGGCCTTTTTTTTTTTTGGAAATCATTGACGTAATGGTTCCGTCCGCCGCAGGTGAGGGTCTGATCAGTTCTGCTGACGCCTGCGCAGCGACAACGCTAAGCCGGACATCAAGAACCGGAAATCGTATCTCAACCGTGGTGATCCACACATCGAGTGCGGTCAGAAGAAATGACATTCTCGGCGTAAATTTATGCTGAATTTGTGGCCGTTGTAAGGCACTTCTTTGCATCAACTTGGTCATCCTGCCACGTGTCAGCCCGCTTTCAATTTATGGACTAACCCAGCCTTTCTGAAAGAGTGGTATTGCGGGTCACCACTTGAACCAGGATTATATCAAGGTCTTCGCGCAAACCCTTGACCCCATCCATGAGCGTCTCAATTTCTTCAGACGCCTATTGCTGGTGGAGAGTCGCCTGGATAACACGCGTCTGAAGGGTCTTGCCATTTTAGATTTCACAGCTGGAGCAACCCACTTAGCTTATCATGTCGTCAGCAGGCAATCTCTTGCACTGGCTGTGTGTGCAGGTCTTCTTTCGAGATCATCACACAAGCATCAAACACATGTTTTCACACGGTAACTTACAACGATCCCGCGTCCATCGTCCGCTGTTATCGATGGTTATTAGACAGGTAGCGCTGCCCCCACAATGCTTTCGAGCGACACCCCGCTGGCTGACCTCAGCTCGTCATTTCTTTAAACCCCGTTCCAAACCTCTCTACCTCACCGATTTCCACCTGGCGTAAACTGTCACCCCAATAATCATTACGACTAGTTCGTTCTTTGCGGATTTGGAGCAGCCCAGGGTTTCTGGCGATTCTCCTGTGCCTCGCACAGTTAGGAGTCGTCACCCCAACGTCAGACATGTCCGAGGTTTGTTCGAGGTTGTCTACAAAGTTCACTGATGGGCTGACACGCGAGGCACTTTGATACTCAGCGTAACATCATCTTTTTCGGCGAAACGGGAACGGGCAAGAGCTCCGCTATCAACCTCCTCCTTAATGCTGGTCCTGATACCTCCGGCCCCGCTCCCGTTTCGGGTGACGCTCAACCTTGTACACCAGCAAACACGAGTTATACGACTACGTTGAATGGTACGAAGTACAAGCTATGGGACACCCGTGGTCTCGGTGGTGGCCGCACTGGCAATTTTTTTCGAGCCTTCTTTGGGAGAGGCCCAGAAAAAGAATTCAAAAAGTTTCTCAAGGAAAGACATCGTAATCATGAGATCGACCTCCTCGTGTACTGCGTTCGTGCCTCTAGGGCAACCAAGGCATCAGAGAAGTACTACAACAGCTTTTGTGCCATCACCCGCCGGCTGGTTGCTCCGGTAGTCATTGTAGTGACCCAGGCAGAGAAGGTGGGTATGGAGGATTGGTGGAGCAGAAACTCTTCTTGTTTTCAGGAGCCCGGAATGGCATTCGATGGTCACGCCTGCATCACCACCCTCCAAGGCAACGAGTGGCAAGCCGAGTCCAGAGAGAGGCTCATTGATTTGATCTCCAGAGATTATGGTTGGAGAGTCAAGGGCAGCGGTTCTTATTTTGGCTCCCCCGTCGATAAGCCTGTTCCTTCTTCGTCACCGCCCGTAGGAGGAATTTCGAGTCTTTTTAGGATGAATAGGAGTAACGCTAACAATGGTGGTCCCAAGCCTCGTCCGAGGAACGATTCACATCCCTTCAGCACATCGTCGTCGGCTAAGGATTCGAGTTTTTACACAGCCAACTCTCCTGGAGAGTCGATGCCGTCGAGCCCCATTGTTGAACCCCCGACCCCTTGCTGTGAGACCGCTTCCATAAAATCACGTGTCGATACAATTGTCCAGAGAGTTTGCGAGAAATCCCCTGGCGAAGAAACCCGCTGCTCCGGATCTTCACTGGGCTCAATACAGTACGACAGGTGTGCGATTATGATGCATGTCTTGCTCCTTGACTTAGGGAACACATGAAGTCCTCGTAGCAGTTACACTCTACACTCCGAACTGCAGCTACAAGCCTTCACAGAACCAAACGAAGGTCTGTTCCTGGACTTTCTCGAGACAACGGGTCACATGATTTTGTTATAGATGATTCAAGCGAACTGCCGTTCAAACATTCAACTTCCGTTATTAGGAAACGGAAAAGTTACCCTACTCGGCATGGTGGTTTCGGGGATATCTGGGAATGTAACTTAATCTCGGGGAATTCTTCTCGCTTGGTAGCTGTGAAAGCTGTGAGGGCGGACGCTAATGGTAAAGACCTCAAATCTCATGAGAAGGTATTATTGGAGTGCCCAATTCCTAGAATGAGACTATTAATTCGCTCTAGGCACTCCACAGGGAATTGAGGATTTGGGTTAAATTACGGCACAAGAATGTCGTTCCACTCCTTGGAGTGGTGTCTGGCTTTGGGCCCCTGCCAAGTATGGTCAGTCCGTGGTTCAACAACGGATCCCTTTCCCATTATCTCGAGCATCATCAAATCTCAAATTTGTCCGAGAAACACCGTTTGGTGGGTTCTGGCCACACTTTATTTGATCATATATTCATCGACTTTACCGCAGCTTGGGGATATTGCGGCTGGTTTGTCCTATCGTATGTACCAACCTCTGCTCAGCATTGCTTTGATAACTTCTTATCCTTCCCGTAGTCCACAATGAAAATGTCATCCACGGTGACCTTCATAGCGTAGGCCTTGTTACTTGGACGCTATTTTAGAAGGAGTGCTAATTGTTCTCCTACAGGACAATGTTCTGATCGATGATCATGGGACGGCTTGTCTCACAGACTTTGGACTCTCATTGATCAGTGATTTTGTGGGGACATCGTACCTGAAATCCTGCATCTGCGGTGGTGTGCAGTTCGCGGATCCCGCACTGGTCCAACGGGTAAATAGCACGTCGGGCTTGTTTTACCCCACCAAACCCTGTGATGTATACTCATTCGGGGGACTCGTCCTTCATGTTCGTATAACCTTCCTTCTTGTTGACATTGTGTCTCATGTATGTATCAATAATAGGTGATGACTGGGAAGAAACCATATGATGGGATTGCTATAGGTTCCATTTTCCTCAAGGTTTTGAAGGGAAAGCGGCCCCGGATACCGACTCATATCACTCAGTGGCATAAAGAGATGATACGCAAGTGTTGGGATCAGGAGGAACACGAACGGCCGTCGGCGGACGACCTCGTGAGTTTCTTCAACCAGCAGTAACATCCACCTCCGAGATGTATTTGGTAGGTCCCACGTAAACGACCTTGCCAATTTCTTGGCTGGGCCAGGAGCGTTCAGGTATTGTACACCATCATACTTACTATGATTCACATTTATCGTATTTTCCTTATTTCGACAAGGCATCTTTCACTATTATGCATTGCACTATAACATGTATAATTACTTGCTATCTTTGGATGATATTTTTCGTGGTAATACATGAGTATTCTGCGCGATGTAACTTTGTCTCGACCGTCCAACATGTATAACTAGGTGATGGTACATAAGTCTATCATTCCACTTCTTTTCCAGTGTACGTCCTGTATTTTCACACACCACGGCTATTCAAATCTTGATCAGTTTAGATAAGGCGGCAAGTAAGGGTGGGGGATCCGAGCCTCCACGACATTCTCATTCTTTTCCCAACAATGTCATCAGCCCGCAAAGTCTGGTTCGGTGAGCTGCACTTGTCCTGAGGCATACATAGGTAACACTATCGTAATGATTCGCTTCAGTGACTGGTGCATCTGCTGGGTTCGGGCGCGCAGTAACCGAATACGCATTGCAACAAGGTGACAATGTTGTCGCAACTCTGCGCAAACCAGAGGCACTCTCAGGTCTTTTTCCGAAGTATTCTTCTCAGCTCCTCGTTCTCTTGTTAGATGTCACAATTCCGGACCAAATTCATGCAGCGTTTGACAGTGCGCTGGAGAGGTTTGGTCGTGTGGATATCGTATTGAATAACGCAGGGACCTGCTTCATCAGCGAGGCGGAGGGCATGAGTGACGAGCGCGGGAGAGAGCTATTTGAGGTGCTCTTCTGGGGAGCCGCAAATGTCACCAAGGAAGCTGTCAAGATTTTCAGAGAACGTAACAGCCCTCCTGGAGGCCGTCTGCTGCAGATATCATCCCGGACGGCTTTGAAGGTCGTAGCTGGTGTTGCACATTATGCGGCTGCGTACGTGATGTCCAAATAGCACTCTCGACTCAACTGATATGCCTTACAGCAAAGCTGGTAATCGATTTGATTCGAAATAAATGGCCCGCATGCTGACAAGCGATGTAAGCACTTGAATGTCTCTCAGAAGGCCTGGCTGCAGAACTTGATCCCAGCTGGAATATCAAGGTTAGTCCCCCCCCGGTGGTCAGACTCCAGACTCTTATAACCCATTTCTAGATATCCATTGTCCAACCAGCTCTCTTCCGGACAAACGCACCGTGGAGTAGCGCTATCGAACCCATCCACCCCGCGTATCGGGATCCTAATCTTCCATCAAGGAAGGTCCGCAACCTGTATCCGGGTGAACCCGCCTCACGCGGGTCTGATGGAGACCCGAAGCAGTTCGCGCGGATTATGTACCAGTTGGCTTACATGAACGACCCACCATTCTACCTTCCATTACATCGCGTTGCGATCCAGGCTGCGAAAACGAAAGGGGAGGGTTTAATCCAGGCGGCGGAAAAGTGTGCTAAATGGTCTGACGATGTTTACTATCGCCCAGGCCAAAATTAGTACGCTGATTGCATACGAACGGAAAGGAATATTTATCGTGTACACACGAGTCGAAGGTTTTCCTGTTATCAACTTGTAAAGGGTGGCACATGACGAAAAGGACAGACACCGTTCCCACTATGTATACGAAATCTTCGCACCCAGTTCATTCCGCAGTCATGTCGAGCCAATCCCACCCCAAGGTATGGTTTAGTAGGTGATTTACTGAGTCTGCTGGCTGGTCCTTAACCACCTTCACAGTAACAGGGGCTTCAAGCGGTTTTGGCCGTCTAGTCACTGAATACGCTCTCGAGAATGGTGATAGCGTGGTTGCAACACTTCGAAAACCTTCCATGATATCCGATCTCTCGGACAAATACCCAGCTTCACAGCTACTCGTCCTCCAGTTGGACGTCTCGGATCCAGTGGCCATTACAGTTGCATTCGAGAAAGCCGTTTCCTCGTTCAATCGAATCGACGTGGTCTTGAATAATGCCGGTTTCTATGTAGTTGCGGAAGTGGAGGGAATTTCGGACAAGAATTCGCGGGCTATGTTTGACGCCATGTTTTGGGGAGCTGGCAATGTTATGAGGGAGGCGGTCAGATGCTTCAGGGAAATTAACCGTCCAATGGGTGGTCAGTTGTTGAACGTGTCTTCTCGCACGGCGCTGATCCCACAGCCCGGGGGTACGATGTATGCCGCTGCGTAAGTCGAGATTGTCTTCGCGCGATTGATTTATTTTATCTCATTGCATCGATAGGAAAGCTGGTATGATTTCTCCTAATTTCTCCTGCTGTAGACTTACTTACTAGCGGTCAGCTCTCGAGGCCCTCACGGAGGGATACGCCGCAGAACTTGATCCGAAGTGGAACATTAGGGTGAAGTAGTGTTGTGAGACACGTCATAAACTATCTGATCGGCGTTTCTTTAGCTTGTTTTGCTCGAACCCGGGCTCTTCCGTACTTCTGCGATTTCAAGCTGTATTATTGAGCCACCTTTGCCCGTCTATGCTTCGAATCCTTCCCTCGTGTCAATGAGATATCGGGCTCTGTACCCCGGCATCGAGAATACGCACTTTGACGGGGACCCGAGGAAGTTTGCTGAGTTGGTTTGTCGGCTCGTGAGGATGGAAAACCTGCCCTCATTTCTACGAGTGCCCGTGCATCGCGTGGCTTTGGACTCGGCGAGGAAGAAAGGAGAGTTGCTTATCGAAGCTGCAGAGAAGTTGTCTGGCTGGTCTGACGATGTTTACTTCGACGAGCCGAAACTTTAGATGGGGACATCCATAGTAAATTGTGGTACATAGATACAACAAGACCCTAATCACCTTCGGTCATCAACCAGGTTGCAAAGTTGTCCAAACGATTCTTCTCAGCTTCGTCGGTATCCCCTTCAACATCATCTCCGACACCACTTCGCTTAAAATGCTGTTTTCCAACATAAAGTGATGCTTCGATACGTCTCCCAGCGAAAAATCGCCCATTCATTTTCTACCGAAAATGTGGTCAAAGGCCAGATCAGCTGACTCGGAATACTTACCAAGACGCAAGCTTGAGCACCCAGAGGGTCCTTGAACTTCACTGTCATGATGCCGTCTGGCTCCTTCTGTGTATGATAGTGAGGTTGGTGGTGTGGATGACCACGGTACTGAAAGACACCTACATCATACAAGACTACGTTTGTCACCTCTCCCAATGTCGAACACTCGTCGCGAACGTCCTCTTTCAGGTCGAGCAAGAGAGACGCATCTTCATCAAGTTCCTTCATTGAAAACATATGCTTAAATACGACGACCCTGCTATTCCTGTTTGGCCAGTTCATGTCGTCTTCCTGGGTTTTCGCAGGACCAAAGCCGTCTTCATCGTCCCATTCCTGTATTTTTCTGCACATAAAATCTATGACAGTCCTAACACTATATTGGTTGCGACTCACCTTTGCATTCTACCAATTCGCCGCGTGGCCTTCTTCTTATCGACTGTTTTCCGAGGTTTAGAGTTCCCGTTCGCTTCTGTTCCCGTGTGCTTGTGCTTAAATTCGGCTCTTTGCACTTTCATCACCGTGGACAGTTCCCCAACCCTAAGTTCTGCATCGTCAAGCAAGTTGACTGCGAGGGCAACACTCTCTTCCTTGAAATATACCACCAGCGCCTCTCCACTAAACGACCCATCCTCTGTAGCGTATAACTTCACTTTGGGTTCACCTTCGTCATCCTCCTCGATCACGCCGAACTTGCCAAACCGTTCGACAATTTCTTCGACATCCGTGTCAAGGGGAAGATTCGTGACATAAACGGCAGTATTCTTGGAGCGATGCTGTTGAGCCTCCTCGTTCTTGCCGCGCTTGGTGGACGGTCCTGCTGGAGGAATAGCGGATGTATAATCCTCAGGTTCTTTCCGCTTTTTATTAGCGCGTTTCAGGACAGGAGCAGCTGGCGCCTGGCATGGAGAGAGATGTATACGTCGCGAAACGCATATTGGACATCGGGCAACCATACCTCCTCATCGACGCCGGCGACGGAATAGGCGGCTTGTTGCTTCCGAACGAGGTCTTCGTCAACCTACACAAATAAATAAACCTCCGTGCCAAACGCTGTAAGCTTGCAACTTGGCTGACCACGGGTACCCATTGAGACTTGGTCGTGTCGTACTCGAGTTCAGTCCCATCTTCTTGCTCGAACCTCCATGTTCCTGTCTCCTTCAAGAAATGTACGCGGTCGTCGGCCGCGAAGATGTCTGCTAAGGGATCTCCAACTACAGGCGATGAGGCGCTTGGCATACTGTCAGTGAGGTAGGGGTAGTTGTTTATGTTGCTTTGGCCCTTGGACGTTGGCTACACCAATTTGGGGAAAGACTCCATTTAGCTAATGTTACCAATCGGCGGCTATATCCTGCCAGACTGTAGGGCGAATATATACGACTTGAAGGTGTCAATCAGATCACCGAGAAGAAATCTGCGGAAACAAGGGATTTGGGAGTGCTTGGTCCGAACATGACCCAAAACTAATCAAATCGCGCGTGCACGAGGCGTGAGCCGCTGTGGCGTTTGACGCTAGTCATGAAACCTAACTCAGGGAGGTTTGTCACACCAGTTGGAAGAAGCTGGCGCTGCCTCTTTGGACTTGGTTTCTATTTCTCTATCAGTGATGGCGTGTGTTGATTTGGTCTAATGTTTAGTATTACAACAAAGCCAGTCATTCGTCTAGCCCAACTCCGTTTTGTAGTGTTTATGGTTCGTTTTTGCGACCCTAATTCGCTTCTTCGATTCAGATACGTTAAACTTCGACACTTGCAATACCTTGGTCATTTACCCCTACAGTCCTGTCTTCTCAGGGTCCAGTGCCCTTCTGATTGTGGTGGAAATCCTTATGATGTGACCTCCATTCTCTTCTATGGCTGCCACACTCATTGTTCAACTTCGGATCTTGGACCTCATTATGCAAAACTTTTGGAAACCATTCTCGGAACAAAATTATCGGCTTCTCATTATTATCACTTTTATTACTCCAATAACTATCATTTCTGATGCTTATAATTTATATTCTAATTTAAAATTCTTTTTAATTAATCGAGTTGTGGCCATCGAAATGTTTCGATCACGTTTGTCTTGCCGGACAGCTCGGGAGATATGGCATGGTTTGCCAATTTTCCATGATATTTTGCCATACATAAACAATAGAATCCGAAAAAAAAAGTACTGTGTGCTTGACTGCGCACAAATTTATTCATCGTGTTCTGGTGCTCACCAAGCGGGATAAGTGAGCTAGATAATCATAAACCATTGATTAGATGAAAGACTAAGGTATAAGATATCCGTATTTAACGCATTGTGACTTAGACCCTGCAAGACAGATGGAAGATTGTCAATGAGTAAAGACGTCCTTGGCGAATGTCAAAGTCAATATGATAGGGTATGAAGCGAATGATTCTGGGTGGATGGTAACAAAACGAGCGACTAGGTAGGAGTAGAAAAGAGGACATAAAAGGTCTCGTGAGGTGCGGATAGCGGGGCGGGTTGGATGGTTGGGATGACGTTAGTGCGCGATTGCTCCTCCACCGCGCTGTACCTTGTCGTGGGGACTGTGAGATCCACCTACACTCTCCGGCGGCACACCATCGATTGATCCCGGAGAACTGACCACAAGCTCTGGGAGAACCGGAGGTTCGTTGGATATAACGGGTCGGGATTCCTCTTCCGCTCCAGTTTCTCTAGAGTAGACGGTAGATGGACGAGTAACACCACTGGGGACATCAGACGACGGTTTGGGTGTCGCGAGCGTAGTGGAAAGCCGGTTGATGGGCGGGGATGCTGGCCTACTCTGGCTGGTAGCTACCGCTTCTGTGTGAGGAGCCGGTGCATCTAGGAAGTCCCAGGGACGGGGAACGAGGGCAATGGGTAACAGCCATGTCGCAGTGCAAACGACGCCTTTGCCCTCGTCTGCTCTTTTAATCATACTCCATTCGGTTTGGACAAACTGGGAAATGTAGCGGATAAAGGGGAGGATTTCGCGCGCACCCTCATTGAGAATGGAGAGCGCCGTAAGCAAGTTGAGAAGTGCGGAGCCGGGAGATTCGGCAGCTTCCAGATGGGCAATGGTTGGGGGAGGAAGACAAATTTCGAAACCCCACCAATCTGCGGATAGAAACAAATATATGAGCAGATCCAATGAAAAAGATGGAAAAAGCATTACATGTAAGTGCAGAAATTCTATCTGTAGGAACGATAACACCCTTGTGGTCAGGAAAGATAGCTTTGCCTGTGGCGTATCCCAATGCCATGAGTTGTGGTGTGATTTGCTCGATACCATCAATCACTGTCTCAGCGGTAGGAACTGCACCAGCAAAGAGACCTTGAGCTGTGGCCGGCGCACCAAAACCCATATTTGGGGCCGTGACAAGGTCGACGAGATGCACGTCAGCTAGAACATTGGATACGGTTGATACAGAGGCCGATGCCACGGATTCCAGCTGAGCAAAGTATTGTTCATGGACATCCTTGTCAGGCATATCAAGGCAGACAGCGTGTATGGGGAGGTTGGTATTCCTTATGGCGTCGCTTGGATGAGCGGGAAGTGCTCTAAGCTGGGTGATGACTTTTGCGGCAGTCTTTGGATCGAGAAGCTGTGCCTTGACACGGGCCACGTCAGATTTGGAGACAGACTTTGTCTTGCTCGATTTAGAGGCCGGAGGGGTGTTGTGTCCGCCAACGATGACAGAGCGAACTATGGTGGCCGAGTCCTTTGCGCGCTTTTCTGATGAAGCCGAGGTCCCGACTATGAGAATTGAAAGTGCGCCAGTGATTGATTTTTTCCCCGACGCCTTTGAAACAGAAGTCTGAAGAGGAGAGGGGGTAAGAGACTTATTCTGCTTTGAATCAGAGCGAAGAAAGGCAAAAGAAGGGAAGGAAAATCGACGGAGATCCTTTGAGGCTGCTGCCAGCGGAGAATAGGGCAACGCAGATTGGCTTTGGGTCTGCATGGGCGGATCACTCTGAGTGGAAGAATGGGTGGAGAGGGAGGGAGCGGAGGTTTGTGGATTCAAGGGAGAGGGAAGAGCAAGAGATGCGGCGGGATTGGGGGGCTCGGGAAGAGGAGCGGAAGGTGGTTGAAGGGGTGTCTGGGAATGAGTCGCGTCGACAGATGGACCCTGGATGGTGGGTGCGGAGTCTATAGTGGGAATGGACACGGAAGAGGTCCTAGGTTCGGACGCGCTTGGGGCAGGGGCATCCTGAACTGGGGCGACGTCGGGGGTCGGGGGAGGAGCAGGCGACTTGAAGAAGGCGAGCATGGAGAGAGACAAAGGAGGGTCGGAAAAGCAGGACCCTAGTTTTTATACGTACAGGATCGTGAGAAAGGGAAGGAGGAGGAGGAGAAAGAAGAAAATCGGCTCGAGGCCATCCAACAGACAATCGATCGACGACACCCGCGTGGGTCGCCATCTCGCTCGACTCTGCCTAACTTTGGTCTCCTTGCTCATTTTTCTTACTTAGGGGTTAACCCCTCAAAGGAGGGTGTCCCGTGAGAAAATGATCCAGTTCATCCTCCACCCACGCCCGAATACTAATAATATTTGTCGTCCATGTCGCTCCTCAGAGCACCTCTCCTTTCTAGTGCTACAGCACTTCGCCCTGCGCTTGGCATACACGGTGAGCCCACACTACCTCCCGTTTTTGTCTCTCATTCTCCCCAAGTCTCTCGTTGGGTTCACTCCCAAGCACCCGAACCCGTTCCAACTTCTTCCACTTCCCCCACAGAGCCCATCACCACCCGAGCCATCCGTGGTTCAAACCAACTCAGCCTTGAAACACCCAACAACAAGGCCGGTACGTACCCGGCTATTCTTTATTCGCGTCCTCACCCTCATCAGAGTATGTTCTCTCGACTCTCGACAAGCTTGTCAACTGGGCTCGTCAGGGGTCAATGTGGCCCATGACTTTCGGTCTCGCTTGCTGTGCCGTTGAGATGATGCACATGGCTGCCGCTAGATATGACCAGGATCGCCTTGGTGTCGTCTTTCGCGCTAGTCCCCGTCAAAGTGACGTTATGATCGTCGCCGGAACCCTTACCAACAAAATGGCACCCGCGTTGAGAAAAGTCTATGACCAAATGCCAGAGCCAAGATGGGTCATCTCCATGGGTTCGTGCGCCAACGGTGGTGGTTACTATCATTATTCCTATGCCGTCGTCAGAGGCTGCGATCGTATGTAACCTCTTCCTTCTTTGGCCTCTCCCAACTTAGTATCATCTACCACAGGTATCGTGCCAGTTGACATTTACGTCCCAGGTTGCCCTCCTACTGCCGAGGCCCTTCTCTATGGTATGCTTCAACTTCAACGAAAAATGAGGAGGAACAGGAAGAGCGTACTGTGGTCAGTGTCTCTTTCTGTCTCCCCGGGTCCATTTTGATTCTCTCTCAGGTACCGCAAATAATCACTAAAACGGGTAGAAAGCGCATACATGAAAGGACTATCGAATATAGACTAGTATCAGCCCTGTAATGCGCATTCCGTGTCTGATCCACCTTCCCCTTCTACTACACGTCCCATTTCACTCACCTTATCTGCAAGGCTCTCTGGCGGTCTTTGATACGCTAGAATTCAATATCTCGATCACGATAGAGCCTTAAAAATGATGCGCCAACCTCAGTGTTCATGTCGGTGGGTGCAATAACCGTTTCTAATTTTAATAAATGTTTGCGTTGATTTTACAATCACGTGATGTGACGCGCTGAATGACTCAGTGAGCCTCAAGAATGTGTTAGTGTCTCTCAAACATTCGCCTTCTTCGCGCTCGATAGACCGTCCATTCCTTCACTGCACTCGCTGATGTCCATTCTGTCCACTGATTCAGCATAATGAATAATTGTAGATCAGGTCTTTACTGTTTCGCATCAACCGCTGCATGGTTGCACGAGAGAGGCGTGGCATCCCCGCCTCTTCTGGTGACGCTGGGTTTGACGCTCCCCGATTCACGCATCCTGAACGGGATCGCAGCCATCGGGCTGACACTTATAAACATCGTCATCATCTTGCCACACCTGCGGCAACCCATATTCGACGCCATACATTCCCGCGACAGGGAACTCAATCAAGGACAAAGAACTCGAGAACGGGCAGACGTGAAGACTGGTTTGCTTCAGCCTGTTGATCTAGCCGAGGAGAGTCTGATCCCTGTTTCTACTTCTTCCTTCGGGGAACATCAGCGCCCGTCCATCGCTTGCGATGCGACTATCAAGTCAGTGCACTCCGTGGTTACAGAGCCTTCGGAATGTCGGGACGCCCACTCTGAAGTTACATTACACAAAGTCGAGGAAACAGATATACATCGAATTCCTTCCCGAATCTGTCATTCTCCGAGTGCTCACCATAGTGAAAATCACATCGATCCGTTGGCGCGGGAATATCTGAGTCCTTTCTTCTCGTCGCTCCCCGTCTCGGATGCCGAGGAGGTCGTCTTTTTCAGCACGACGGACGTCGACTCTAACTGTGATCTAAAAGAAGAATGCTCTACAATTACTCGTGATCAACACACCGATCATGATAAGCATCGTACGGCGGAAGTAAACGGACCAGCAGATGGAGAGGTAAGCGTTAACAAGGCATTCCTTTGCCGAGATTGATGGTGAACAGGTCATTGAGCGAGCTTGTCAGTTCGTCGATATTCCGAGCACGTCATGGGGGATGTATGATGATTTCACAGACGTAGAGATGGTATGTCGTCCTTTTGCGTTTGAGGTCAACAAGGATGCTTGACGAGTACCTCTTGTCAGTTTACTCCAGGCGAGGGCGTGGTATCTTCTCCAATAAAGCCTACAGTTCGAAGTTATCATAACTATGATGGACAATTCGTCGACTTTGTAGCTACTAAAGCATTCCAAGATGCCCAAATAGGGCAGAGGGACGGAGATGAACTCGTAAGTGCTGACGTTTTATCCATTGTAATGCCTTGTAATTTATTTCTAGCTTGCTGAACGACGTCCCGAGAGCTTGGAATTCGTTCCTCAGTCTGTCATTAGACGATATCCCTTGGCATCAACGGGACCCGCCAGACATTGCTTTGGGAAGCAAACCTTTATTTCTGGTCATAGCCACAAGATTCCCCCAGAACCACCGTACCTTCTCAGATACGATCCTGCGATGTTGCTTGGAGGGGTTAGGCCACGGGCTAATTATACTACGCTGGAAGCATTTTGGCGCACTTCATTCTCCAGTGAAGAGTATCTGAAGGGACTATCAACTGGAACGCAGGCCGCCACCGTCGAGACGATCTCAACCCTGGCTCCGCTTCGACAGTTATCAGAGCCTCCAGTACGAGAGGTGCCTCCGAAAAGAAAATATCCGGCTCATAGACACCGGCTCGGTGTCCTTGCACGTGCCTTCCTTCGTGATCGTAGGACTGTACGTCGATGCAGGAATGACGAAGACGATAGCTCTTCCGCATCGGAAAGCGACTCGAATTGGGACAGTGGTTCCCAGTACTCCAGCGGGTCTTCGGCGGATGAAAATATGCTTCCTCACATGCTCGGGGCCGACCTCATTGCCGCCATCGATGCTAACAGCGAGTCAGGGCTCAACCTCGTTGGGGCGAAAAGGAATGTGCATGGCCCCCTTGACGTGTACGAGGACTTCCTGTCCTCCGACGATTCTGCTGCAGGTACCAGCATGATCACGCAAATATCATCTATCGACAACGCTTCCGACAGTGGAGCTGGTGCCAATGCGACTTCTCGCTCCCTTACATATGACGATATACAACAGTGGGCATGCGGGGTTGTCCAAAAATGTGTGAGGCAAGTTTACCGTAACCGCCTGTTCGTTGAGCCATTGTCACCATCACAAGTGTCGGACGTTTGCGCAGAGAGACCATCAAGCTCAGGAGCGTCCCAATGTCCTTTGGCTGGTCTTCACTGCAAACTTGGAGCGCCTGCTTTGTCGAGGACCAAATCACCGCAGACGTCGCTTCCCCCTGCAACCACTAGTTTACCGAATCGAAAACTTCTGTCCGTTCGAAACGTAGATGACATTCCCGAATTCGTGCCCCGTCAAAGGCAAACCCCGGTAGTCGCAGTACGGGGGGAAAGTCCTCAAAAACATGGTACGAGATCTACTGTTAACGCTGCTCATGACGCTGCCAGCGTTGTGATTGCGAGAATGGAGAGCCAGGCTAGATTCAACACTCGATATCACTTCACGGGCATGGACGAGAATCAGACGCCCGTTGGTCGGCAACGCACGCAAAGGTGTGCTTAGTATGCAGTCGCACTGGAACAAATTCTTTTGTCGATT
The DNA here is from genome assembly GCA_038090335.1 of Solioccasus polychromus. Classification (NCBI taxonomy): domain Eukaryota; kingdom Fungi; phylum Basidiomycota; class Agaricomycetes; order Boletales; family Boletaceae; genus Solioccasus; species Solioccasus polychromus. The sequence goes on from JBBPMM010000006.1 coordinate 181,009, forward strand.
TGTTTACAGATTGGTCTTCTATACGACTTATTTTTGTATACCTTCGCTCGATTTGTTTTTTACGCTATGGTCTTATAATAGTTATGTAGGTGTTCACACAAGCACCTGCAGATTAGATACAAAGGATGGTTATCAAATATAACGATGTCAGTTGTACTACTGATAGTCCGAGAGACAATGCACAAAATTTGCAAGACACTTAGTTGCCGCGGTGGCCAAGACCAGGTACATTGAATACATAGGAGATTCACCGCGCTCATGTCTTGTGTCCACTATGTATTGGTACTGCTCCCGCGAGCATCGAGATCTGGAAGCATGGGAAAATGCTACTGGAATTGGGCACAAGTTGGAAATGGCATCGCCAAAGCATTGCCAACTGGAACGAGACGAGTTAACAGCCTCTCCTTCTATTTCTCCCTTTCCTGTTCGCTACGGGTATCGTCGACACAGCTGTTAGTTCCGTCGTGCTTGGACGAGGCAGTAACGCCCTGTCGAGTCCAAGGTGCCAGTCAATCAGTCTTGTTGCCGCTGCCATTTTCTTTTTTACCTGCTTTCCCTCGAGGTCTTCCCAAGGGGCCATTGGGCTTATCTCCGGCTAACTGATTTTGGCGATGGCCACGGTCTCAACGATTCAACCTGCACGACAAGATTCAACCGTTTCTCCGAACCTCCATCTCAATTTCCTCCAGCGCGGTCTTGCCATTTCGGATCTCGACTTCAAGGACAACAGATATCCCTCCCTTTCTCTTAGCTCGAACCCCACGAACAGAACCCCTCCTATGATTCTTACTTCGGGCGATACACACGCTCGGGATGGTCCCAATTTCGTCCCCAGTGATACCCAAAGGCTGCAGTCGGCTGCTCTCGGCCCCTCCACAAACGGCAGACGAACTCTCAACGACGAAAATCATGACACGTCACTTCCCTCTGATACTGACGGGTTCCCCCAAGCGACCACGGCCTCTTATGTCCCTCCACTGAACAATCAACGTCCTTTCGAGCGATACAGCCTTGACGACAACAATAATCATCAAGGCAATGGAACCGCGACTGTCTTGCTTAATGGCTCTAATTTTACCGACTCTAAACTCTTTAACGACTCCTTCAAGACTTTTGGAGAGTCGCTTGCACAATCACCTCCAACTGGCGCTCGTGGCAACTCGCCTTCTCACTATCCTTCTTCCATGCGCCAGTTGTCGTATCCCTTACCAGACGGCGGTGCGGTCTCCAGACTATCTTCCGCAAATGGCCTACCGTCTTCGAGACCGTATAGCCCCACCTTGGCTATCCCCATATCATCAAACCCGCGTGCCTATCCCCAACACCCCACTTATATTACTCCTGCTGCCGCGGCCCCTGATCCGATTAATCCGATCCTCTCCCCAAATCCGCCCCAATTGCAGGAAGAGGTCTGTGTCGAGTGTGCAATGAGAGACCAGGACATGGCTGATGTCATTGTCATTGGTCCTGGTATCTGGGACAGGGAAAGCGATGTGCTCTATGAGGAGTTGCTAAGAAGAGAAGATGAGGAAGAAGCGGCTGGGCTTTTGTCCTCCGAGTGTTCTTCTAGACCTCGAGCCAGAGGTGGGCGCTTGACTGAGCAAAATTTGAAACTATGGGCTACGATGGTGAGCGTTTCTACTATTTGTGTTGAAAGGAAGCTGAGGTCTAGTTAGACACCAAAAGAGCCTACTTCGAGGCAACAAACTGTCGATGCTTATGTCAAGGCTCAAAGGTCGCTGCTCGAGGCCGAAGCCCTGGCTCATGCTCGCGCCATGCAGGAGTCAATGCAACTCGAAAACAGCGTTCGCGACACGTACTCTCAGCTGCGTCGTTCAGCGTACGACCTAAGTATGGTCGACGACAATGCGTTCAAACTTAAACCCCCTCGTACCACATCCACACCGAATGGAGCTAGTGCACACCACATTCGCGGCTCATCTCGTGATATTACTCTCCTTGACAATGGGCTCATTGTTGAACACGTGGATGTACGACGCGAAGAGAGAGAAGAGAAAGAGCGTCGACGGAGGCAAGAGAAGCGTGAACGTAGTCGGCCGCGCAAGTCCTCTCGGGGTTCAGCGGTGGATGTCACGTCGCTTTACTCCTCGTACAGTCTTGCACCCCACACAGATAGCGGTCTTGGCCCGGCGCAGAGCTCACGATACTCTGCAGTCAGCACAAGACCAGCGAGTTCGTTGACGGTCGTCGAAGTTCAACCGAGCTTAGGACAGGTGTACTCTCAAGCATCGTTCTCGGATGCTCATAGCCCGGGTTCTGCATCACCTAGGCGGTCGCGATTCTTTGGGTTCAAAAATCTAAGCTCTGCGTGGCGAAGTCAAGACAGCCTGGCTCCTTCAGGGATGTCGGGAAGCATGATTGATATGCAGTATGTGTTTACTCCGTTTCTCCATCGCGAAGGCGCGTCTGATCGATTATTCAGTGTCGCATTGCAACGCGAAGCGAACTCCTCTTATCTTCGATCACCAGCAGGCCAGAAAAGTACGTTATCTATACAAAGGCATAGTCAACTTTGGCCGCCAACTACCAACGAGGAAGAAATATCCCCGGCGGTCGCCGATGAAAAACCCAAGAAAAAACGCAATGGCCTTGCCAAGATATGGAAGCTCGTCAAAGGAGGGTCGTCGCACAAAGACGACGCTCTGGTCGTTCCTCGTGACTCGTTGCGATCCTTGGATCGTAATGATGATGATTCTCCTTTGGCACCACCTCCACCATTATCATATCTTGTGGAGCGTGGTCCCGGGGAACATCTCGGCGGGACGGGGCGACACGCTTCCACACCTTCATTACCTTCAACGACGTCCCCGCGAAATGGTGGGTTCTCATCCGCCGGTATGTCGCCTTCCACAGCTCCAACAAGTCTTCTTCCGTCACCAACCTCTTCGCGCCCCTCAGCTGGCAATGGTGATGGAAACGACCGGAAGAACAGTGGGCAAACAGAAGAGAAGGAGGCGCATGACATGTCTCCGGATGAGCACGGGAGAGTAAGGGTGTCTATTCACCCTGTCACCTCGGAGCCGGATATGCGTCAAAAACTTCAACAAACGACATTCGCCCCCATGACGTTGCCCAAGTCCACGAGTTCTCGTCCCCAAGTAACACTTTCCAGAGAAAAATCGTTGCCCCCACTCCCCGGAGAGGTGAAGCTTCGAGCGCAGCAGGGTATGAATGGAGAGCCAAGACCACAGACACTCTACACAACGTTTGATCTTCGTCATCTTGGACAAGATACGCAGGATCTTACACCACCCCATGCTCCGTTCCGGTATGAAGCAAGGCGACAGTCATTTAGTGGGACCGGGACGCGTCCTAACCTTGGCATCCAGACAATGCCACTTTCTAGCGGCCATGAACGCATGAGAACTCCCAACGGAATGTATAGTGAATTCGGTGTATCCCGAGGGTCCCTTGGTCGTCTTGGAGATATTGAGGAGAATCCTGCTGTCCCTCTCACACCCAGCAAGCGTAGGAGTAAATTCGGCTTCGCTACGCTATTAGGCAAGAAGTCTTCCACCCCTGCGCCTTTGGAGATGAATGGACACAGTTCGCACGAGTTCCCTCGTTTGACATCCCCCATCTTTGATCCTTATGAGGATAATCTCGCCTCTGCATATACCAACTCGGTGTCTCGCCCTGGGCCTAGGTTGTCTATCGCCTCTCGGAAAGCTATTGAGGAGCGGGTCGAACAAGACAGAGAATTTGTGGCCTATCGGTATCCGTCGCAGACACAGCCACCAGTTGACTTAATCCGGTGACCAGCAGAATTCGTTAGCATCAGTGTCGTTACACCTCTATGTTTGCGCTGCAAGTCTGTATGTATTTTCCCCACCTATCCAACATTCTTTTGTAGATCTTATGCCACGAGCTACATCCATCATCTCATTTACTCGATTTCTTCACTGTCCACATTCTTATCCGGTACAACTCGACAGCCCGCACTCCTTTCTGGGACGATGCTTACCCTTTCAATTCATTCATACTCTCAAACCTTGCTCTGGACTATGACTGCATGGCTTCGCTTCACCCTCAGCGCTTCTTCTGTATAATCACCGCTCCAGTCTAAGCGTTTTTTTCTTTCTTCAGTTTACAAGATCGGCAGTTCATTAACTTTTTTTCTTGGTTCATTGGTACCGAAATTACGGTTACGATTCTTATACATGCAGAATATGAGTTTCACGCTTGTTTCCGACGAACGGGTCTTTTCAAATCACCTGAGATATTGCTTTGATGGTACGTCATGTGATTAGGAAACTGGCCCCGCAACTGCAACTTTCATCGAATTCCGATAACTTCAATGGTGCACAAATCGGCATTATTGTTAGTTGTGAATGCTACTTACTCTTGCAGGCACCACGAGGCTTGTCCACCGAGGAGAAGCGTGTCAAGCTCCTCGAGATATTCCACGAATCGGTTGGTAGATAACTTTGTTTTCATTGCTGTCTGACGCATCTGAACAGAAAGACTTTTTTCAAGTGGGTTTCACATGGCGGTCTTATCCTCTCTAAACTTTGCTCACCACGTTTGCAGCTCAAAGAACTAGAGAAACTTGGACCAAAACTCAAAGGCATTGGTATGCTGACCTTGACACTTATTGGATACTTTGAAATATCCCCGAGTCAGTCTCACAGTCTATCAAGGATGTTTTACAGTCTCTTGTCGACGATGGCCTTGTCCAGGGTGACAAGATTGGATCCTCTAACTGTAAGTCTACACGTAAGGTGAATGTATGCGCAAATTCTCAACGACTACAGTCTTCTGGAGCTTCCCCTCGCAACAAGGAAGCATAGTACGAATGCGCACCGTTCCTCGCACTCCCTATTGACTGTATGCTAGCTACGAAACAGGCTGGATGCGGCAAAGGACGTCAAGAAGAATCACGAAAACCAAATCTCAGAGTTAGCTGCTGCATTAGAACGTGAGAGGGCACTGCGACCCGACAGTGTACGCGTCGTTGAATTCATCTCTCAGCGATATTGATATTTAGTTCACCCACTTCTTACAGGCAACGCGAACAGACGCATTGCAAAAAGTAATAGAAGCACGGCGCCAGATTACTGCATTGGAGAAAGAACTCGAGGCATATGGTGCTTGCAATCCAGTCAAGGTAGAAGAGAAGAAAAGGGCAATCGCCCTTGCACATGAAGCCGCTGTTCGGTGGACTGGTCAGTGTTTTGTTCGTAGCGAGGGTAGAAGATAGTGATGAGTTGGCATCAGACAACTATTCGATTCTTCTTGTGCATTTTACACGGCAGAATGGGGTCGATGCGCAAGAGATTCGTCGATACTTGGAAATCGGGGAAGACTATGAAGATATCTATTAGATACTGCTTAATACGTCACTACTCGCGGAAGCAATTTGGTAGATTGTCGCGTAGGCGTCTGTCACGTCCTGCCAGTGCCGTCCGGAAACGACATGGTCGGGCCAAGTCGCTCCCCCCTGCTGGTGGGATCCGGCGATCCCCTCCTGAGCCGCTCCACCAACTCGGCTGATTGCATTCCAACCCTCGAATGACAGCTCACCATGTAATTCTGCTACTTCGGTGCTTCCTCGCTTCTTTCATCGCGACGTCCTCGCACCCTCCCCTTCTTATCCAGCGCCCATGAACAACGGGGGATCGAGCCCCGGTCTCTCACCCACCAGGAGTGGTGCATTTCACTCCTCGCCTTGCCGCACCCCGTTCTACACTTCCAGCGAAGACGATTGCATTTCCCCTCCGCTTTCCTCTCCTCGGTTTAGTGACCACGATGTCCTTCGCACGAATCACTCACTGTGCTTTGATTCTACCTCTTCGTCCTGCGGCGTCATCAGTCTTCCAGTTCCCGTTCACCTAGGTCCCAGTGAGAAGCCAGAGTCCCTCCTACTTTCCTATGGCGACAAAATCCCGCCTCCTCCCGGCTCTCCTACATCGGCTACCTTATTTTCGAACCCCCTTTGCTCAATAAATTATTCCCCTCGTTTTCCCTCTGGGCACTGCCTCAACCCAGCATTTGCACGAGAATATTTGCTTGGAGATGAGCTGGGGTCTGGCGGTTACGGTTTCGTTATGACCGCGTTGCATCGACGTCTTGGATCAGAAGTCGCGGTCAAGTTTGTGATAAAAGAGAAGGTACCGGAGCAGGCCTGGATCAATCACGATGCACTGGGGCGAATTCCAATGGAGATTATGCTCCTTAGGATCATGAATCACGAGAGTATTGTCAAATGTCTCGATGTCTTCGAGGACGAATTGTTTTTCTACATTGTAAGCCCTTTTGTCTCATTCCTCGATGGCTGGTTCTCATGACTCTTCATAGGTTCAGGAATTACACGGATCCCCTTGGCACAAGAGAGGAAAGTTGCATTCTGTTCACCATTCATTGCCAGGAACAGCGACACCGCATCTCTCTTCCTCCACTTCGTTGTCCCCCGTGGCGTCAGAATTTTCTGTTGCTGAACCGGGACTGGATACCCCTCCTCAAGTGTGTAGCCAGCTTTCTCCTATCAATCTTCCCATTTTAGATTCTCCTCTGGATGATGTCTTCCTTTGCGATGTCACGGTTCCGGAGAAACATCTGAGCGTTTCTCTTGATATCCCAAACTCACGCTATTCCCGTCGCCCTTCGCATGACCTATTCGAGTGCATCGAACAAACGAAACACAAACGTCTTTCGGAGAAACAAGCTCGATACATTATGGCTCAGGTTGTCGAGGCCGTATTTTATCTTGACAGCCTCGGAATATGTCATCGAGACATCAAAGATGAAAATTTAGTGATCGATAAGAATTTCAAGGTGTGTATCGATGTGAGCTCTGCAACCCTAAGCGACGACTTACATCTTGTTGTCAGGTCAAGCTCATAGATTTCGGTAGCGCAATATTGGTTGACCCGGCTCAGCCTCGGCCGTTTTATAATCTCTTTTTCGGCACGACTGCATATGCTGCCTCTGAGGTTTTGCTCAAACAGCCGTACCAAGCACCGCCTGTCGAAATCTGGACTCTTGGTGTTCTGATGTCTTACCTGCTCACAGGCATGTCGCCCTTCCCTACGGAACGAGATGCCATTGAAGGTCGTATTATACTCTCTGAGCTCGTAGGAAGGAATCTGAGCAACTCTTGTTTGCATCTCATGAGCCGATGTCTGGATCCAGAACCTTCCCTTCGAGCTAACATTGAAGAAGTCCGAAATCATCCTTGGCTCAGAGGCGCACTGGATCTTGGGCTCTGATAATTTTTACCAAGACATCGTTTTTCTTCACTTGTTTCGAAACCTGACATGGACATGATGATTCCTAAATAATGTAGTTGAGCTGTTCGTCTTGTATCACCACGGCTTTGGTAGCATATCACCAGTAGATAGTGTTCGACTTGAATTCAGATCATCAATTCTTCACTTGTACTCGAGTCTAAAATTAAATAAAATGATTCCGCGATCAATTGCCAGACTGCCACTCGCTGGCCGAAGCGGAGTTCTAATATAAGCAATACAAGCGAATAGATCACATCAATGACATGAGGCATGACTAGGACTGTTTGTAAATCCCTTGCAGACGATTACGACGACAATTCCGTGTAGCATAGTGTATTTCTTGAAGATCTTGAAAGATCTCGAGAATACCATAAGCAACATCTGTTGAACGCCCTAGCAGTGTCTCCTCGGCGTCACGTTTCCTACACGCCCCAAAAAAATGCCATTTTAATGACAACCCGTGATTAGTACGTGACAAATTGTGACGTCCACCAAATGAAAGCAGTCTGTGATACGAAAGGCAGTGATCGCTGGTGCGAGCTTTGGAAGACCACGCAATTTTTTTTTTTTCGTCTCCTCCACCATGGCCTCCATTCCTGACCACGAAGAACGCTCGATTCGGAATTCCTCCCCCGTGTCTGCAGGTGGAGGCAGACGTAGAACTAAGAGAACCTTGGGGGATGTGGTAAGGCAAGGATTTTTTTTCCTACGCCGGGAAGTACTTACTGACGTTGGAGCAGGCATTTTACACCCGCTTGGTTTGCAGTCACGATGGGTGAGTGTTTCTTTGTGGAGAAGTTTGTCGCCTGCGGTTTTCGGTGTCCAGGATTGAGAATCAACTTGAACCCACGAGCATATTAAGCTAACAGCTTATTGGTGTTGCAGGGACTGGATCCATTTCCATTCTCTTCTCTAGTTTTCCATATGGAAGCAGCTCACAGCTCATGAGAATACTTTCCCTTGGGTCTTTCTTTCTCAATCTCACATTGTTTATGCTGTTCACTACGCTTAGCGTGGCTAGGTACATTTTCTTCCCAGGTATCTGGAGTCGCATGCTGCGACACCCTGTTCAGAGCCTGTATCTCGGGACCTTCCCGATGGGCGGCTGTACACTTTTCACTGTCTCCGTCACATTGATATATGGCACCTATCATTTCGGGGGTCGACCATTTGTCTATATTGTATGGGCACTTTGGTGGTTGGATGTTGCGATTTCGGTGCTATGCCTCTGGGGAATGGTACATATCATGTATGCCATTCACCTCTTCTGAGTGCGCTCATGTGTTCATGATATAATTTAAGGATCACACGTCACGAACATTCCTTTGAGTCCATGACTCTTTCCTGGCTGCTTCCTATTGTACCATTTGTTGTTGGTGCGTCTACAGGGGCATGCATTGCACAAGTCCTCATCGCATACTCGCCGAATGCTGCACTCATCACCATCACCTTCTCGGCATGTATGGTTATAATCGGATTGGCACTTTCCATGATGCTCCTCACCACATACTTGATTCGCACCATTATGTATGGTTATTCGAAAGGGCCGGCAATTCTGTCCATCTTCTTCCCATTGGGGCCTTCCGGGCAGGGTGCTTACGCCATCCTTGTTATCGGCTCAGGATTCAAGTCTCTAACTCAACAAGAACTTGACGGATTGCTTAGCATAACAAGCACTGGAGAAATTATCAATGTAGTATGCGTCGTGACCGCCTTTCTACTGTGGTCTTTTGGGGCCTTGTGGTTAATCTCGGCTTTTTTCGGACTATGGCATTCGCTGCGACGGGCCCAAGTTCCATTCCGGTTAACGTTTTGGTCCATGATTTTTCCAAACGTACGTGGACGTATCTTTTGGACGGCTGTCACGGCGAATGATCGTATCGTGTCACAGGGGGTGTACGCACATTGCACGCTGGCACTAGCCTCAGCATTTTCGTCTTCGTTCTTTCGTGTATGGGGGTCGATCCATGCAGTTGCCACCATATTGCTGTGGGTTTACGTTGCAGTGCAAACGTTACGCATGTGTCTAAGTGGAGCTGTTTTTGACGCCCTTCCGATGGAGGAGGATATTGGGCGTCGTGAGGAGGCTAGCAGGTCCTCGGACGAAGAAAGGGGGCGATCGGATCGATCGGCGAAGCATCCGATGACGTAGTACACAGTTGCCACGGCTTGTGTAGAGAGCAACAACCCAACACCAGGGTTTGGGACAGGTCCCTTCTCACAGAATCAGGGACTGAGAAGATGCCTACGCTGAGTGAACACCGTTGAAGGTGAGTCCGAGCAATGCTACTAAATCAGGACTCTCAAACCAATGTTGGTCGCCGGTTGACTCATCAAAAAAGCGAATTCCGAATTCGCGAGATTATGCTTGTTCCGTCCCGTGAGAGGAGCCGCACGCTTCCCGATCTACAATAAGTACCCATACTCGCAACAGAGTACTGTAACTGCTTACAATTCTGCGACTTCACGATGCCGAAGAAGTCTTGGGAGGAATGTATCAAGCAAGTCGTGTTTCTGCCTTCTACTTAGAGTCGTTGACCATGCCCACAGACACTTCACCCCTGCATGGCACACCGTTATCATGGGTACAGGTGTAACCTCTGCCCTGATACACAACTTTGCCTACGGCCACGACAGCCCTCTCATCAGAATTTTCACTCTTATCATATTCTTCCTTAATCTGGTGCTCTTCATCTTGATTAGTGCCGCCACTATCGCCAGATATGCAATGTTCCCGGATGTCTGGTCGAAAATGTTGCGTCATCCTGCCCAAAGCTTATTCGTAGGGGCCGTCCCAATGGGTTTTGCTACCTTAATCAACGTTGCACTCGTAAGTGCACTGGATTTTGTGCTCCAAACGGAGATCTAATTATTGGTAGGATATGAATCAAGAGACTGGCGTCGGCGGGCGTGGATTTCTTTATTTTTTATGGGGATGCTGGTGGGTTGATTCGTTTGTTTCATTCCTGTGTGCATTCGGCATGGTGTATACAATGTGCGTCGACATCCTCATGACCTCGTCATCCTCTAATGGCATGGCAGGTCAAATATTCAAACGCAAACCTTCTCGAAGATGGCAGCAGTATGGCTTTTACCAATCGTCACTCTCATCGTCGCTTCCTCTACTGGCGGCCTACTCTCCATAGCACTTCGCTCGGAGTCGATAACGCTCTCTCTGGTCACCACTGGTATTTCTCTTTCCATGGTTCTAATTGGACTTAGTCTCGCGATAATGATGATCACCATCTATCTTGCTCGGTTGATTGTCTATGGTCCACCAGATGCCAACCTGATTCTATCTGCCTTTGTTGTTCTTGGACCGTTGGGACAGGGTGGCTACTCGCTTCTGGTCAATGGTTCCAATCTTGCCGCAATTCTTCCTCTGCATGTCACGGGCGAATTCCCAATGTCTTCTATAACAGGCCAACTCATCTATTCATTCTGTTTCTGTGCATCTTACGTTTTATGGTCGATGGGGATTTGCTGGGTCTTGATCGCAGTCCTCACTGTATTCAGCGTTCTGAGGGAGTCTGGCGTCCCGAAATTTGGACTAGCGTATTGGGGGATTATTTTCCCGAACGGAGTATATGCTCTATTGTCAGTTCAGCTTGGGAATGTCCTGGATAGTGGGTTCTTCCGAGTCTTTGGTGCATTTTGGTCATGTATGCATCGTGACTACCCACTCGATTGGACGCTAACTGTTTGTTTCTAGGTATTGTCTTTCTGTTGTGGATTACCATAACAATTCGTACAATTCCTGCATTCATCGATCGCTCTATATTCAGTGCACCTTGCCTCGCCGCTGCACCTGCTGCGCCTCTCAAATCGGATTTAGAGGAAAATGCTGCAGATACTTGCATTTCTGTGCAGGGTGATACGCCATGCTTGGGAGGATCTCCAATGAAAATTGAGTAGACCAGCTTAATTCCGTGTACCAAGTATTAGATATGCACGATTGTTGAGCAATGTCATATTACGTTACAAGTATGGGTGGCAGTACTACACGTGAAGGGTCGGGAGTCCCTCCTAGGCTTGGTCGTTTACGCGGCTTGGTGCATATATTGGCAGAGAACGTTTACCGCATTGCACTGTTCTACATTCGACAATTCCCGTCAAGTTCGAAGGTAGCCCGCATTTAATCTTCTTCAGCATGCCAAGCTCCGCAGGCTATGAACCATTACCCCAACATGTGGAAGAAGACGAAGAAACGGTCAACGGTGGCGACCACGTCCATCCTAGCAAAGGAAAGGCGCGTAAACGTCAAGGTCACATAGACTTGAGCAAGTTGGATAATGCATTCAAGAGGTACACCAATATTACGTCCTGCAGAAACTCGGGTTAACTATACGTTAGGTGGACCGAGTCCATTGCACAGAAGGTGAAGCGGAAGAAGAAAGTGGAGGACCATTCGCGCAAGGAGATCTGGCAGAGCGTTTTTGATCCATATATCCTACCCTCCGGAGTGAATGAAGGGACCATGTTTGTTGTGAGCCACTCTGGTACCTCCCTATGTTTTCTGAACCACACATATTCTGCGGCAGGCCAAGACGCTGGACCACAAGGCCCCAGTGACGCAAGCTGCCTTTGACAAGTATGTTAGTGTTGCCTGTTCTTTTGGCTACAATTCATGTTTGCTAGCATTACGCAGTCCGTTCGGAATGCGATTGCAACTGGTATTCACCCAAAGATGATTTCCAAAGGCTCATCTGGCTCTTATTTTGCTCGTGCAAAGGTGGATGGTCGGGTTCAAATTGTTGCGTGAGTCTATCTATCGTCTTCCGAGCAACTTTCGTTGAACCTTACTCAGGGTATTCAAACCCAAAGACGAAGAGCCATATGGCCGTCTCAATCCCAAGGCAAGGATTCTGCTACGTGCCTTGTGGAGTACACTTACAGAAAGCATAGACTACGAAGTGGCTCCATCGTCAATTCCGTTGGATCATCCCATTTGGTCGATCTTGTCTCATACCAAACTTAAGGTAATAGTTGCATTTATTTCGATTCCCATCCAACTGACGTGGAGCATCTAAGTTACATATCAGAGGCGGCCGCGTCCTTGCTCGATGAACGCCTATCACTAAATATTGTTCCACGCACCCAACTCGTGTCGCTTTCCAGTCAGGTTAATAATTTGCTTTCCTTGGATGGTTCGCAGATTTACATTCTTCCAGGCATTTTTCTACGACTGGCTTGATAGAAGCGCAGCAAAAAAGGGTAAAGCATTGCCGGAAAAGATAGGGAGCATGCAACTTTTCATGCACGGATACTCTGGTGAAAACATCTGTTTCCACACAGCTAGGCATCCGCTTGATTATGATCTTTAGATGCATCGGACTTCTTGCGCAAACACCCGTGGCCGGGCCGTTCACTCACCGATACCTTTGACGATTCGCCCCACAGGAAAGGATTGTCATCAAAGAAGTTCTTCTCTGCGCTCAAGATCATTTGTGGAAAGACTGGCGCCGAAGAGTTCGAGGAGGAAGACCCGGAGGAACAGCGGGCTTTATTTGATGTCACGGAAGAAGGCGATTCTGGTCGTCCATTTTACTGGTCGAGGGCCCTTCAGCAGAGTTTCAGAGAAGAGTTAGAAAAGTAAGTTTTGTTTGAACTAATCGGATTTCGCAAGATGACGACGTTACTCTTGATAGACTCGTAATATTAGGTATTTTCAAAGAATTTTGGTTTATAACGCAATATTTGACCAATCTCTAGATTATCTAATGCTCAATACCGACCGCGGAGCAGATAATTACATGATCAAGTATTGCGAAGGCGACCATGAGAAGTCTCTGATCGATGTAGCCCCTCAGCCCTCTAAACGGCCGCAAATGCCACATATGAGCGAGCTTCGATCCTCAAACACCTCGGCACCCTCGCAATCCACGGTAACGTTTGCGCATGCTATTCCACCCTCTCAGACTTCATCGACGGCACTAAATGACTTCTCACGCCACCCACACATTCATATCGCTGCGATTGACAACTCACTTTCCTTTCCTCATGAACATCCGCAGGGGTGGCGCTCGTACACTTACGGGTGGCTTTACCTTCCCGTGAGTCTAATTGGCCCTCCATTTAGCGAAAAGACACGGCTGCATTTCTTGCCACTCCTGACCAGCAAAAGTTGGTGGGAAGAAACAACGTTCCAGCTACGGAAGTTGTTTGTTGTTGATCCGGATTTTCATCCTAAGATGTTTAAGGTGAATACTTGTCCAATGCATGTTGACATTTATGTCTGAAAATTAAACCATCAGAGACAGCTGGCTGTCATCAAAGGACAGGCTTACAATATCGTCGAATCTTTGAAACACGCAGTAAGTCGTAGTTTAAATCGCGAAGAGATCTATTGAATAGTCTTTTGCAATCCTCAGGACGAAGGTTGGTTGTGTTGTTGTCATATTAAGCGCAGTCGCTTATTTGATCTCTAGGCCCTCTTGAGTTGACGCGGCGGACGAGAGCACTCGTGTGGGATGACGAAACTGAGCTCATAGAAGAGGTGATACGTCCTGTAGGTGTGGCACCTTCCAACACCTCTCCTCGACCTTCAATCAGCAGCGTACCCCTGCCCCGCCGCGCCCGCAGTCATAGTTATTCAAGTGATTTTCCTCCTCCCGTGCGTCGGCGTTCATCTGAGGCGAACCGACCAGTACCCTTTTCTGCGAAGTTTCAGAAGGTTCATCCTGGAACTACAGGGGTCACCGTGCTCGAGCACCTCGAGAGGTTGGATGCAGTTGAAGCTAGCTTACAAAGGCTTGGCGTCGACGAGCCTCTTATTGAAGAGGACGAAGAAGTAGATGTGGGCGAATCCTCGGGATCCCGTGAATTTACACCACTTCTTATACAAACAGAAGAGAGCGGTACGGTACCTCGCGACTTCTCGGCATCTGTGCCACTTTCACCACCTGCGAGCCCTGACGGAGTAACGTCCTTGCCTGGCGACCAATCGCTTGCCAGCTCCGTGACAGAAGAAGACTTGGTAGCCATGTCTAAATCCATGTCGCACGCGGAACCACCCGCGGCACGGCATATGAGATGGAATAGCCATATAATGCACTCGAGACAACGGCTAGATAGCACTCTGGAGTGGATGGCCGCAGACGAGGCTGACCAGCGCAAGCGGACAGTAATTGTCGAAGTAAGTGCCGAATCACCATATCGGATGAATACTCAGTACCTCCGCAGCGCCTCGAACTGGTCAAGGCGAAGCCACTTTTGAGCTGCTGGTAGTGATCAGAATTCTGGGATTTTTAGGGTCCAGTGCATAGACTAATACCAGTAAATCAAACCTATATTTGTCTCATCGTGGGAGAAGTTTTCTTTGTTCAAACCGACCATGTCTGCCGTCGTGTCTTCACCTATTCTCAACGTCCACACCCCCTCCTCATCCTTTGCCATTGTGCATTCTTGTCAGTGGCATGTATCTTGTTAATGTCATGCTCTCAGTTCCCACAATGCAGTGAAGGACGAGTCATTACAACAGCTTTACGACAAGCTGACTCGGAAATGCCGTGCAGAGTTTAACGGGCGACGGGTTCAATCAACGTGGGTCAAATATGTCTGGAGCGACACTATCTGGAATCTCGATGATGGTAATTTTCTGTTTCGTTTTGCCTTCAATCTGTCGGGCGACTAGTAGTCTCCAGATAGTGACTATACGATTTTCACTTGGCGTCAGAATTCCCTATCAAGTTCGGCCCAGACCGTAATATCAGCTACTTTATACGTCCACGATCCCTCAGGTCAGCTTCCAGAACCACCTACCTACAGAAATCCGTCATTTTACCTGTTTCAACCTTCTTGTTCGGCGACGCCCCGGCCTCGCTCACTAGCGAGCTTCAAAGGAAAGAAACCCACACAGAATATGGGTTTAGGAGAATCAATAAAACATAGGAAGGAATTTGAAAGATTCCACAGTGAGAATGGCGTGAGGACTGTCATGGGTACGATCGGTCCCGTTGAGAATAGTACGTTGGTTCCTATGGGCAAGTCCGGAGCTTGACCTCGCCTAGTACGAATGCTCCTCAAAAGCGGTCATCGCCATGTGTACATTTCAAGAAAATTCGCCCTGAAACATGGGTTTATACCTGCTGACGCTGCACCGGGACATTATGGCTATGGCGGGCTTGTTAACCTCGGCAAATGGCCTATAACACTACAGCCAGCAGCTTCCACGGCTAGACAGGAAGCTGGATCATCGACGAACGGCGATTTGCAACCCCCACCCAAGCCAAAGAGCGTTTCTATACCTGTTTACCTTTCAGAGGAACCCCACTTTGATGTCGTCCTTGGACGTTCCTTCTTCGAACGCCGACAGATACGGATCTCACCAATTGATCCGACCGAGGTCATCTGCATGGATACTGGAGAGAAGATTGAATGTGAGCTGGTGGTGCTCAAGGATGGAAGGGGTGACATAGTAATCGTAACTTAAGGTCTGGAATTCTTTGCGTACCCTTCTGCCTATGAATGGATTTATTCTACAGAGAATTATATAAAGTAAGGAATACTTTCTCAATAATCCCTGATATCAATGGACTATGTATCTGCAGATAGTAGTGCGTTTGACATGTTGTACATAGCATGTCATGGTGTCTTATCACTGGGTGCGGACGATACTGTCGGGTTCTAGGGAAGATGGAATAAGTACCACCCGGCCAAGTCTAGAAGTTTTCTCGCACCAAAGCTGGTAATACCACTCTCGGTAAAGTTGCCTGAGCGGATCGTCTGGACAAGAGACGGGGGCATGACGGCGGTGAAACCCTACAGGTTGGCTTTAAAATCTGCTAGATCCTGGAAGTGACTGATATACCAGAAGGGTGGTACCAAGATCGTCCTTGATGGTACCACCGTTCTTGAGAACGTCCTCCTTATATTTCTCGTACGATGTCAATTTATCAAACGTGATTATGAATGCTATTGAAGGATCGATTATTCAACATTGAATACCCAACAAACATTGTGAATACGGCAGACTTACTTTCGGACATGTTCTGGGCGATCGATGGTGACAGATGAAAGGGAAAGAAAGGGATCAGTATTTACACAGGGTGTCCGATTACCAAGCTTGTCCGAGTCTGGACACGATTATCACCTTTAGGTGGCTACACCGCACCAAAAATAATGGGGCATTAGAAGGCAGTGTTTGAAGTGTCACGGGCAGACAAACCCTGCCACACACCAGTTTGGGGGCGATCCCGGCATGGCAAAGCCGCACGCCATAAACATGGTCCCCACAGTCATAGATGTTTACTTGTGTAGTTATCACGGCTAAGCTATCGCTACGATATACAGCCAATCTTCGCAATTCCTCTCAGCGGGCTGATCGATGTCCGGCAAGGAAGGTCGCATGACATTCAAGGTCTGCCAGTATTGCCACGTCAATTTCCCCTAGATTTTCCTATCTAAACGCTCGGAATAGTTTAAAAGAAAAGATAAGTGTTGACTCTGATTCGGTAACCCCATCCTGACTGTCCGTGCTATGATATCGATCCACGACGGTATCGACACCACTTCTATGATCACCCTGAGCTTCAACGAAACTCACCTGCTGCGTACGCCAGTTTGAAGGAGAAACGAACCAAAGTTGCTTGCACGGTGCTTCGATTCAACCAAACGTGGACCGGGGCTGACTAATCATACGCCGCACTGACCTGTGGGGACGCCACCCGCCATGTTCATGGCTATGGCAGCGCCACCCATGGTTTTGTAGCTTTCCATGGGCGCGCCCGTGGCACTTCAAACACTGCTTCAAACACTGTTAGAAAGCGGTCAGCTTATTCACGTGACCTATATGCAATCACGACATATAGGGTTTGAGTAGACTAGTGTCCGAGGTACTTAGAAGTGGATGTCATTTCGCAGGGGATTCACATGGTGTGGGTCAGGAGATAAATAAGGAAAGCTGCTTTGGTTACCTACCACAACCTCCAGTCTAAATGCATTTGTAAGGAAGAAAGAGCTTCCCGTACTACCAATCTTGTATGACACGATATCTGCATGTGATATGTAACACGATCAGCGACACTGGCATCGATCACGGCGGTGTGAAAAGTGAGCAGTGAAGATAATACGACATAGTGTTAGCTGTCATCACGGATTTTACAACGGACTGGTGGAGCATTATTGCACCGAAGGAACAACGAACGATCTGAGTATTGCAATAACTGTGATATAAGTGATCGCTAGATACGCGAACAGATAGACAGTGTCCATATTAAACGGCTATTGGTGAGCGCTACGCATCGCTATGTCGTAGTTGGGTGGCGGTAGCTCATTTGAAGTACCGGGTTGTGGGAGACCCCCTCCTGATCCGTCCAGATGGTTTCTCCGCCCGGCCTGAAAAAACCATCCATTTACGGTTCGATGGGTCGTATGGAAATATGCGCACCGTCTTCGGTAGCCTGCCCACTCCCTCTGTAGCAAATGCAGAGCCGCCCGAGTTGGCAGCTACGTGTGAGGACGTATTGTCAACGCTGTCCAACTGCTGGCTTAACCTCCTATTAGGAGCGAGAGATTGGAAGGTATTCATTTGAGGGGAGGCTGGGTCGCTCCTGGTCTGGAGTGATGGAGTAATGCCGGTCGCTGTCGCTGTGGTCGTCTCGGGGGATCGATGTAACGGAGTATAGATGACATGAGAATTGTTCAACGCATTTTTCCAGCGTCGATAGAAGAAGAATGCTGCTGCTGCTGCTAGAGCCGCAACCACAGCCTCAGCAACTAAGCCAGCAATCGCTCCCGAACCGAGTTTACTTGAACGAGATTAGATAACCATCCTATTCATTGCATCATTCTGAAAACACACTTTTGCGAAGCATCATTATTACTGTTTTTATAGGATGATACGTTAATAAGAGGAAAGGGCAACCACTGTTTGGAATTCACCTCGGAAGAGTACAGGAACTGGTAATTGGCGAAGGATTGGAAGTGGTACTAAGTATACGGCATCGTCAAAATACAGAGTAAAGCAAAGGAGTGACGAAAAGTACTTCGCTATAGCCCACACTTGCGCGTAGTCGATAGTCAGGTATTGTCCACTTGTGTCAGGAAGGTTGGTAAGAATAATCTGATGAGTCCCTGGACCAAGATTATCGGCGTGGTAAATTATAACCCCATAGTTTGTGGGATAAGCATTTGATGCGTTATAATTTACGCTCAGGTCACCATCCAGCTGAACAGCGTATGGTCCATTCGAAGGTCCTGATGTTCCAAATATTGTGACGGCCTCACCTGTCAATATATGAGCTCGAAGCGTAATGGTACATGCGAGAAAAAGAATGCCCTGCAATTTATCCGGATTATTTACTGATGATACTCATGGCGAGGCGGCTTACTATGAAGGTGAATGAAACACTCGCATCAGATGTTTCCGTGACACTGCAACCAGGTCAACTCAGTGCAATTCTCTTCGCAACTCCTCAACACGTACTGGCCGGTACCGTTGTTGAACAGGTTCAAATTCAAATTGCTGGAGGACGAACCCGTGGGCCACAAAGATTCCTCGTACTGAAAACGAGGATCTGCGTCAGAAACTATTTCTGGGGCTAGCTCATCCCCAGGACTCCCGACTTCGGATTGCCACACGATCTATGCGCTGCTCATTAATCGCAGTCGTAGATACATCCGGGACTTTGCTGACCATGTCGATATCCACGTAAAGACCGGTCGTTCCACCGGTATTAATTAGGTTCACGGTGTACATTCCCTGACTGACGTTCGTACTGAAGAGGGTTTGCTGGAATAAATTGTTCCCCGAACCGTTAAAGCCGGCGTGGTTGGTGTTGTCAACTTGAACGGTGTAGGTCCCGTGGTTTGGTCTGTTTGCACCATATATCCAAAAGGCTGTCCCGTTGAAGCTGAATGTTGCTGTCCCGTCTGCCGCACTATTCTTTTGGAAGGTGCCAAGATAATAGCTATCTCTGAGCATTATTATTATGGTCAGTTGATAAAAGTGCAAAGCTTACTCCACGGCATAGTTGTCATTTTGTGATGTTCCGGGAAGCCAGGTTGGGTCGTAGGAGATGAGGGGAGACTTGTCGTCAATTACAGTGGTGAGCAGAGACATCCGGACAGTGGAGAAGCGGTGGTTCACGAAAATGATGGTTTTGCTCTGGCCGGGGATCAAACATATCTGCCTGTCAGCGTCGAGTAAATTATTATTACGCTCTATGTCTCCATGTAAAGTAACGAGAATTGCTTCCGCTCATTTAGTCTTCATATGGCAACATGGTTACATTATGTAAGACCCCATTTCCATCTAAGCCCCCTCACGAGAGTCTTGCTGACCCGAACCTACGTATCATCTCTCGAGCCGTGCATAGATTCATAAGCACGTACGATCACGTACCTCCTCGTTCTGTGCGCCCTCGACCACGCCCACGGCCCCTGCCGCGATTTTCACCGTCACCTCTGCGCCACTCACCATCCGCACGGTTGCCACGATGAGCTGAGATAGAGAAGTCATTGCAAGGTGGGTTGGAAGAATCGTTGAAAATATTTACCACGATCACCACCCCGATTGCCACCCCTGAATCCGCCCCGTTCTCCTCCTCTGTGAAAGCCTACTCGGTCACCGCGGAAGCCTCCACGCATGCCACCACGTTCACCACGATGGCCTCTACCACGTCCACGACCTCCGCGAGATGTTGGCGTAAAACCATCGTCTTCCGTTCGGGCTGCAGGGGAAGCATTCCCATTCAGAAGTGGCCCAGAGGGCAAATTCACTTCGATCGTCTGGACGACGGGTGTCGCCGACCCTGACGGTGCAAAGCTCGCCTGAAGGATTGCGATCGAAGGAAGACCGCCCTCTTCGTCTGCCTCCGCCCAGTCAATTGGTTGAGTTGAGGTCTTATAGTAACCAGTTAATTATAAACACGCTAAGTAACGCAAGCACCAACTTCTACGGGTTCGATTGAGACGTCTTCGACGAAGTGAGGTTGCTCTTCGGAAGCACCGTTGGGTTCTAGGTCGGACCTTTCTACCCAGTCAGCATTGTCTTCAAATGCTGGGGCCTCCAACTCGCTCGCTTGCATGAAGCGGAGGCTACTGGAGACATTCAGTGAATCGGGAATACCTGCTACTGGCTCGGGCGCGACTAAGGCCTCTTCCTCGACTTGCTCTGGCTCAGTTGGCGGGGGAGTGGGCTCGCGGGGCGGGTTGAGGAATGATTGTGCAATGTTTAGCAACCGAGTGACTAGAACAGAGGTTAATTGATCGCATGATCTAATGGTCAAACAACTTACACGGTACGCCATTCAACTCGCCCTCGCCAGACAATAAACCAGAGAGAATAGTATGCTTAAGGTCGCTCTCTTCTCCGACAAGGGCGTCACATGCCGTGAAGATGACCGAGCCTTCGTTATCATCGAAGTCGAGCACCACATGGGGAACATCACCGGTTGCAAGCACCGAACGAAGACGAAGGAGGGTGAGTATTGAAGATGTCCTCGAAACATAGGAAGCCTGTTGAGAACGTCAAATCATGGGAAACACGAGACATCAATAATAAGAAATAAAATGTTTACCTGCGTCGAGGAAATAGCGTCACGGACTTTTTGGGCCTCTAAATGGTCCATTTCTGCACGCTTTGTCATTACGTCACGGGCTACGTCCGCCTCGTACGACTAGGGTGTATGTTGCAGCTTGGTGTCGTGAGGTCATCGGACATGATCATACTTACCTCTATAATTTTCCTGATCTCTTCTTGCTCTTTAAAGACAGCCTCGAGGGACGAAAGGGTTTTGAGTGACCTCTTTTGGTCGTCATTGAGTTTTTCATAGTCAGTTGTCGCGTAGCTCGCGATCCGGGACTGTTGTGGAGTCGGTCGAGTTAACAGCGCAAGTAATTGGTGAGGACGAGAGGATGGTAGACGCATACGATTTTCTTGTTTAGAGCGCGCATGCGCTTTTGTAAGATCTCGACAAGAGGACTGGATTTAGAATTGAGGTCATCGTGGGTGGGAGCTTCGGAAGCCGCGGCGAGCTCGGGAGCAACGTTGTCCTCCTTGACGTCGGACTCGTTGGCAGCATGAGCGACGAGGGGATCATCTGGGATGGTGACGGAACCTTCAGCAGGAGAACCAGGTGTTTTGCTCTTGGTACCAGTCCTGCGCTTTTTCTTCTGTGATTTGGACGCAGCGACGGGAAGAGGTGCGCCGGGGACGACACGCAGAGAGGGTGCAACTTCAGCCATGGCGAAGGACAAGTTGTATGTAAATTTGGTGGTTTTTTTGAGGCGAAATTTGAAGGGCGCAAGATGAAAATTCCCACGATTGTTTAATGATGGCCAACGACGAGCTCGTCCGACACGCAGACCTGTCCTTTGTCGACGGCAACATCGTCATTCTCGCAGGGTCTGTCTATTTCGTTGTACACCAGGGTCTGCTCGTGCGCCACTCGCCCGTACTCGACGTTCTCATCAAGACGATCGATGCCGCGCTCACCCTCGAGGGTCGTCCCGTCCTCCCTCTTCCCGAGTCCTCGCAAGACGTTGCGTACTTTTTGCAAGCCTTGTATGATGGCATGTCTGTACTTTTCCAACATGCTTCTCCCCACCCGTGCTTTGACTCCCCCTAGCTCCTTTCTTACCTACGATGAGCCCGGGTTTGCCATCGTCGCCAGCCTCCTCCGCATCCTCACGGCTTACAAGGTCCACCGTGTCCGCCGTGACGTCCTACGCGTTCTCTCGGCATCTTGGCCTACGACCCTGTCCCAGTGGGAGTCCCGTGAATGTAGCATCACCACCCCTGACGGCATATACTCTCCACGTCCCAAGTTGCCCCACCCAGTGTGCGTGGTCCCTTTTCACCATGACCAGTAACTTACTACCATCAATATTAGGGAGGTCATCAAGCTGGCTAGAGATATCGACGCCCCGTTCCTCTTGCCTTCTGCCATGTACGATCTTTCTCGTTCTGCTCCTAGCGAGGCCGCTATTGGTGCCTTCAATGCCCAAGTTGGCGATCTCATCCGTCTGGACGAAAGCGATCTTCTTTGTGTGCTCCGGGGACGCGAACATGCCGCACGATACCTTTCCACTTTCATTGTCAACGAACTGGAAGGGAGGAATCCATCTACCTGGTGTCTTCGCCGAAACGACCCAAACCCTTTGGCGAAGCGCGCTTGCCAAATTGCTTTCGAGGCCATCACGTTTGAGCTCCTCCGGGATATCAACGGAATTATCAGCCATCGCACCTCCGACCCTTTGTATGCGTTGTCCGACGCCGAGGCGATGCAGACAAGGGATAGTATTCCTGAAAATGGCCCTTCTACCATGCGTACATGCGAGATATGTCGTCTGGATTTTTCCTCCGCCATCGTTTCGGCAAAGGATGATTTCTGGCGGAAACTTCCTCTCTGGTTTGGTGTAGATGTTCCGAACTGGAGCTAATCACCATTTTCGTTACATTGTAACTTAGTTTTCTTTCCTGGAATAAGATGTACTTGATTTGTACACGATTCGGCCTGCTTCTGGGTAAATTGCGCCGACCAAACAACTTTCACCCCCTATCTACATGGGTAAGTCACAAGCGAACAGTTCCCCAGAACCAAAGATGTCGCCAGGCGAGCTGGCCTTCATGGTTGAAACTCAACTCGAGAGCGACAAGGAAGAGTTCGAGGAACAGGTTTCGCATACTGCAACGTTGTACGTCTCATTTTACTTCCTTGCAGGCGCGTGCACACTGGTTGGCAGCGAAACAATAGTACACATCGAACATTTCGTGCATGAAATTCTGGAGCAAATCGTGATGTCACTAAATAAGTCCCTGCGAGATCCAAAATCTCGGCAGAACGATGGCAGGGTTAGGATTCAACTCGCGGACAGACGTAAAGGCAAATCTGGAAGGTGAATACAAATTCCTGTCTTTATTTCTAGTTTCTGCACTTGTAAATCCGATCAACATGCAGAATCGCCTTTCGGGTTCTTTGCTTTCCCCAGGCCGCTCAAAGTTGCTCGAGTTCAAAGCCGATTGGTATGCAACAGGATCTCGTCCGTGTCAAGCAGCTAAT
Organism: Solioccasus polychromus; assembly: GCA_038090335.1. Taxonomy (NCBI): domain Eukaryota; kingdom Fungi; phylum Basidiomycota; class Agaricomycetes; order Boletales; family Boletaceae; genus Solioccasus; species Solioccasus polychromus. The sequence continues at coordinate 204,263 of JBBPMM010000006.1, forward strand.
AGCCTACTAGCTCAGCTTTTACGGGTGATAAATTTTGCACACGAAGCCGTCATCCAGGGCCTCCCGCTAACCAAACGGTAGGAGCCACTTTTTATTTGTCTCATGTATCTTACTTTCCAGGAAACAGTGATCTATTTTACAAAGATGTCGTATTGTTCAAATCACAGAAGATTGTGGATAAAGTAAGCGCTATCTGTCATAATCTATCGGCACCTGACTGGTTCAGCTGGTGGACGACCTTGCGGCGACCCTTCGGCTCGACAGAGCAGATTTAAACATAGTAAAATTTCCCTGCCATAAATTCCCTTTCTTGACCGAAGTTATGCTTGCAGCGCGCAACCTCCAAAGGCCTTGTATGTGGTAGCGGCCTGCTCATACACCTCTTGGATGGTCAAATTTTACGGATAAATGATTCAGAAGTATATGCGGTAATTGTCGCTCGCAACTTGATCGTGCCTAATTCTGTAATTAGGGCACGCTGATTCCACCCGGAGAGGATATTGAGCGGTTCGAAGTAGAGTCTAAAGTTAGCTGGGTTTTGGTGGTCGAAAAGGAGGTAACTTGTAAACCTGCCGGACTCAGTCGCTATTGACATGTTCTTCTTTGCAATTAGGCTGTCTTTCAGATGTTATGCCGACTATACTTCTCCAGGTACCCAGGTTTACCTGGATGTGGATTAATCATCACGGTGAAATGTTTTATCCATCCTTATAGGAACCCCCTCACACAGATTTTTAGGGAAAAGGGTACCCAGATATTGCCACTCGACAACTCGTGAAGACGTTGTCTGACAACTTACCAGACTAGTAAGCGGCTGGGATCGTCCTTTGCATGCTTAAAATAGTTTTACAGTATTCCAATAATGGGCCTAGTTGATGGGGATGCCTATGGCCTGGACATACTTTCAGTTTATAGATATGGCAGTCAAAATCTACAGCATGAAAATGAAAAGCTTGCTGCACATCGGATTCAATGGCTTGGTGTCAGGGTTTTAGATATTACAAGGTATGAGGCAAGCCAGTAGCTTGGAAATCAAATTTCAATCATTTTTTAGCCTAGATATTCATCTAGACAAGCTGATCCCTATTACAAAGCATGATGAGAAAAAGGTAAGTTCACAATTAACCCTTCAAGCTGGTTATAATTCTTGTTGCTACAGGCACTGACAATGTTACAACATTGTGGGAGTAGTTTGCCTATGGAATGGAGGCATGATTTTCTGAGATATGGTTTGCATTGCATTTTCTTACATAAAATTTTATCCATCAGGAAAGAGCTCATGCATATTTTACATACCAGGAGGAAGACAGAAATTGAGGTCTTGGCCAGTGGTGGGATGGGTGTTGAAGAGGCTAGAAAACAAACATGCAATCTTGTGCATTATATTTGTCACAGGATCCTACATTTGATAGAAATGTCCACTTAGGGACTGTTATGGTATCTTCTTGGAATTCAAGTATTGAATCATACATAGCTGCTGCTTAGTATTTGTGTTAGGATTTCTTGTTTGTCAATAGCCTATGATACTGTACCTCAGTTGACTGATAAACCCAGACAACTGCATGGGTATATCTCTGAGTATCTGGAGCCATACCTGCATTCATACCTAGTAATTGCCCATACCCACATGCTGGGTATGGGTATTTGTCATGAGTTTCAAGGAGTGGACATGAGATACAACCCACAGTGGATTATACTGTATCCACTTTAGTCACCTCCATTATGGGTACTTCTTAGGTATAAACATTTTTGGGTAAGTGTTGACCTTATTAATATCTTTTCCATGGGTTTATCCAAACTCTTTATCCCTCTCCCTGGGTTAATCCAACTGCTATGGTCTTTCAGGTTAAACCCAGCTACTTCCACATGACTGCTCCATTCTTCCCATACCTCTCTTTATTCCAATTTCTTTCATTGACTGTTATGCTAAATACAGAACTGTCACTCAAAAGTAGACTTGTAGAAGTGACTCAGTAATCCTGCCAGAGATGAAATCCTTGCTCTAAGAGTAACCACCATGGACTACATACTATATATAGAATTGCATAGAACCAGCTGAGGTACATATCATGATGCAAAGGTTTGGCTATATGGTACTGTATATAGAAATATGTAGGCCTGTGCATGGACCATTCTGAGAAGGGAATGTTATGCATGACCTCACTTCTAGAGCTTGGCATTCAACCTATCTTGACAAGGATGATAATTGGCTTGTGACTGCATTCAGTCAGGAAGTCAAGGGAAGGAATAATCCAAGCTTGTGCTAGAGGCTTGGCAGGAGAGTGTAGAATTGACTGAGAAACTACTAGCTAAGTACATGGGTTTTATATACCTAGAGTAGGTGTGTACAGACCAACTTACATAGGGAAGGTTACCAAGTAGACTAGAGTGAAAGCCAGGAATGGCAAGAAACACTGGTGGAGAAGGTGACTATTCTAGTACAGTGACCTCCAAAACCCTTTCAATAACTAACCCTGATGCAGTGTGCAAAGCACACTGCAATCACCTGGAATAATCACATCAAGCTTTGCTGGAGAGAAAGATAGTACATACTCTTGGCTACAAAATTGCCCCCTATATCACGTGATTTGGTCCAAATGTGGTTGAGTTACAAGCAATATAAAATGGTAACACCATTGAAAGGGTTTTGGAG